>JADIOT010002546.1:0-38866 GCA_018343995.1 Waltiozyma sp. UFMG-CM-Y6624
TTCATCAGGTGTAAGATGTTCTCACAAACATGCTTTTCGTCATCAACATAATAACTATATCTTCCGATGATAGTTGATAGAAGAATGTTGAGCTTGGTGGATAGTTCGTTGGAGGCCAATTCCAACAGTTTGATATTTCTTTCACTATTCGCACCCGTGACATTTTCGTTGACGTCTACATAGTTTGAAGGAACCTTGATGAATGCAATAATGCCGGCTGTGTCATCATATTGACCTAGATGTGCCATGAATCTGTTAAAGAAATCATTTGTGGAGAATTTTAATAAATTGTCACCCTTTCCCAGGAAGGTTTCGTTAGCTTCCTTAAGGTTAATACGGAAGTTCTTGGATGAGGATTCAGTAGTGGTCATTTTTAGGTCTTGGTTCAATTTTTAGTCTCTGACTGGAAGCACCAAAGTGAAAATTTGTTCTTATTAGTACAATAGTGAAGTTGAAAAACTATCCAATTTCTGCTAAACACTTTCTATAGAACGAATGTAAAATAATAGTATAAAATAAGTGAAAGTGTTTATATAAATCATAATGTGTGGAATAAATGTGGTGTGACCATAAACGGGTGTAAGGAAATAATGTATTAGGTCCTGTAATAAGCACCTTAACATTTATTCACCTAGTAATATGTCATGTGATCATATCATATTACGGCTCAAAATTTTATATACTCAAAACACAGATCAAATAAGCTTGATAAGTTAAAGAAAATCCTATTAATAAATTTATCAATAAAAATATTTTTTTGAAATAAAATTGTTCTAATATACTTTTTATTGATATTCAATAAAAAATACTGGATCCTAGGAGGTTCGAACTCCTGCACCTTTCGATATCCGATTACTCTATCTTTACTTATGGTGTTAAGATATAGCTTGAGTCGGACGCCTTAGACCACTCGGCCAAAGATCCTTAGTATTTAAAAGTGTGAAATAATGATTTTTTTAGATTCTGAAAGAGTATAAGTTTAAGGGGAAATTTATACTCAAATTTTATTTTTCACTACTTTTTGCTTTTTATTAGAAAAAAACCATTGATTTGATGTAAATATATGTTCTCAAGTTTTAATAGAATAGGAAGTTTTACTAAAGAGACTTTTTTTTAGCAATTTTAAATGGGTATGGTTTATAGTGGTTGCATACACGTAGTAGTAGGCAAATATTTTTGAATCACTCCTCTTATAAGATCTGGATTTGAATAATATAATGCTACGAGACAAAAAGAATTACAAAATTGAAATAGAAAATAATTGTTTTCTTATTAAATACATCATGCAATGAGCTGGAGGAAGAATATACAGTGGCTTTGATGTTTTTGAACCCTTCCTTATTATATATCCAGCCATATCGTGGTATCCCATGATCTGGAAGATTAGAAAAACTATTACCAATTTTTTAACAAATATTTTTTTTTTCCGAATTTCTAGATCTAGAAGATGTTTTGACTTTAATGATTTCAAATTTATTAATTATGAGCATAAATTGAGAAGTCTTTTATGTAATAAGCTTTTCAGTTGTTTCACTAGTTCATTCTACAAAATAAAGAAAGAAAAAAAATTATTTATTATATAACAGAAAAATACAAGTATTGATTAATTTCTACCATTTCATATCAGGTAGAATTTATTAATTTATTATCTATATTAACCTTTTTTTTCTTTTAAAACAAATAAATTTATTTATTTAATTTAATTTAATTTAATTTAATTTAATTTAATTTTTGGTTTTTTTATAAAAAAATTTATTAAAAAAAAATTTAATTTTTTAATTTTATTTTAGGCTTACATATATTTAATAATAATATTTTAAATCATATATTTTTTTTTGACACCTCCATGTTTTCGATCCTTCTCTTATTCAATTTAAAATGATCAATCAATAATATTAAAGCTAAAATTTTATAATAAGTTATTTACACTAGAACTAACAATTGATAATAAGTTTTTTTTATGATTAAATCAAATGAGCATCATCCTCGTCTTGTGAGATTGATTTTAAGATTGGTTGTTACAAATTCTTCTCAGAAGTTTCATTGTTTAGCAGTGTGTATCCAGCTTGTTTAGTTGAGCCCTGTCTAATATTTTCCTCGTTTATAGCGGAATAAATGGATGGGGATTCCTTAAGAATTGAACCATGGAGCTGAGGCCGAAGAGTTCAGAGAGGTTTATTTTTCTGAATCATCTATTGGATCATGTTTGTTCTCGATAGTTGATAATTGAGTTTCTGATGGAAGATCTTGTTGCTTTTCCTCGACTGCAGTAACAATAGAACCATCTTTAACATCAGGTTTATCGAGCGTTGATTCTTCGTTTTGAACTGTAATACTCTGTGTTTTTTCCTCACAAGAATTCTTTTCAATGTTTTCTCCTGCGATTTCCCTTTCTTGATTCTTAAAACTTTCAATTACACAGATGGACCCATTCTCAGCCTCCTTATTTTCAGCCTCTTCGGCAATCTTCATTGACCCATTCGAGTCCTTCACTGAGACGTCAACATCACGATTAGATGTATTTAGAACAGAGTTCACTTTCGTCTCAGCAAGAGAAGAGACAGAGGCAATAGGACCAGTATGGGGAACAATTGGGGAAGCAGACATTTCCTTTTGATCGTTGTTCGAAAAAGATAATTTTTCAGAAGCGGATGTTGCACCCAAGTCTTCAGTATTAGATTTAGGGAACGTGGAAGAACCAACTTCAGTTCTTTGTCTTTTCTTCCTTTCTTCAAGTTTTTTCTCTTCTCTTTCTTTTCTTCTCTTCTTTTTAGCTTCAAATTCGTGCCATTCTCCGACCAAGACATCACGACCCAAAGGTTCTGGTTGTGGATTCTCAGAGAAATATTCATGAGCTAAGGCCTCCTTACAAGTGATACGATTTTTTGGATCGTACTCAAGCATCCTTAAAGCCAACTGGAAACAATTTTCAGTCAAAATTCCCCCATACAATTTTTCAAATTGAGAATGGTATAACTCTGTAGGTTTAACCATTTCATACCAAGGTAATTCGTTCAAAGTTTGCCAATTCTCAAAAGTAGGTGTACCCAAAATTTGAAAAATAACATTCAATTGTCCAATCTCATCCTGGGCTTGAAAAACAGCTCTCTTAGTAAATAGTTCAACTAATAGACACCCAATCCCCCAAATATCAACCTCTAGACCATACTCTGTGGTCCCTAGCAACAACTCTGGTGGTCTGTACCACAGAGTAATGACTCTATTTGTATAACCTGAAGAAGAAAACGATGATTTAGCCTTGAGATTTCGGGCAAGACCAAAATCAGCAATCTTTAAAACCCCGTTCTTATCAATCAACAAATTGGAACCTTTAATGTCTCTATGAATCACTCTTTTCACATGGAGATAATTCAACCCTTCACATAATTGTTTGAAGAGGAACTTTCTATTCCCATCACTTAAAGAGACTTCCGGGTTTGATAACAAACCAGTCAAATCGTGGTCAGCATATTCGAAAATCATATAGATCTGTTTATCTTCAACCATGATTTCTAATAATGGCACGATATTTGGATGATTAAAGGACTGTAAGAGACGTGTCTCTCTCATGGCAGTGATTGGGAATCCCTCCTTCTCAGTCTCCATACGGAGTCGTTTAAGTGCAACATAAGCACCCGTTATCCGGTTCTGTGCCTTGTACACTTTACCATAGGTCCCTTCACCAACTTGAGCTACTCGTTCGTAGACTTTGTTGGGCCTTGTTGATTTGAGGAAGGAAATTTTCTTCATTGTTGGTGTGACTGGGGCAGGACCTTTTGGCAAGCCTCCAGTTCCACTTGGACCTTTCGGCAGTGGACGGTTAGGTGTGAATTGATCTTGCCTGTTTATTGGTGTTTGATTATTAGAAAACTTTTGAAATGTTTTTGGTCCTCTTGGGAAACTTATCTTCTTATTATTATCATCCTTGTCATTGGTATTTGTAGTTGTTTTGGTAATACTACTTTTCGTTGATGGTGGAGCTTTATGGAAGTAAGTATCCCTTGAACGATCATATCCTCTATACTTCTCCCCTTCCTCACGTTCATTTCTTGTTCTATCATCACCTTTCGAAGGGTTTTTAGTCGTGGAGGAGGAGCTTGAGCCTGGGATGTAGAGAGACCCTCCTCTGTTTGGTTTAAAAAGGTCTCTTCTACTTGGGCCTCCTCTGTATCCACCTCTATTTCTATCTCTATTTCTATCATCAATTCTTCTGTCTCTGTATCTTTCATCGCCAGTGTGTCTAACTGAGTCCCTGTTGTTGCTACTGCTGCCACCGTTGGCGCCATGTGATCTCTCTGAGGACTCTCCATTGTTTGATCTGTTTCTATCTAATTCTCTATCATATTTATATCTCTTTGGGTCTCTGTCTCTTTGTTTATCACGATTTATTCCAGGGATTTCTTTCCCTCTGCGTTCTGAAGAAGGTATCGTTAGTAATCATGCCTTTTTTTTTTCTTAGTCTTTCAAATGATTTTGTTGAAAATATTATTAAACATACGATCTGACGCCATTTCCTTTCTGTTTCTTGAGTACTGAAAAAAACAACAACAACCAAAGATAACACTACTAATACGTCTGTTCTTTTACCAAGATGAAAACAATAATACAAGTACTTAGAATTGATTTTTTCTTTTAATTTTCATTAGTTGTTTGTAAATTTGAAGATTTTAAATTGCTTCAGTAGATGCGCCTACACGTTCATAGAATTTTGCTTTACAGAAGTTGGTAGGCTGGGCAATCCGTAAAAAAAAATCACAAAAAAACATTTGTATAAAAAAAGAATTACCACGTGATTGAGTAAGAGGGCATGTAATACAGCACAGAAGACAATAAATAGTATACATATATATTTGGTTCCTGTCCAGAATATTATTTTGGGATCAGTGTTCGAAATTTCATGGTAAACAAGGTAAACCGCTCATAGATCTTTAATTTCAACCAAGCAACCGCTTTTAAAGTTCAAAGTACAAAGATCATTATAGTTTCCCTTCAACTCTCTCCAATCCAACCAATGATCAATCATTTATATCGCCTGGGAATCTGTCAAAGGTCAAAGGTTTCTAATTGATCAGTTACCACCTAAATTTTACATATGCCTGTACAATGATGAACCAAATAATAATAATAGTAATAGTGATAATATAATAATTTTTATGTTTAACGAACACATTTCAGGGTGGTCACAGAGTCCCGGAGTTTTTAACCTAATTAGGATATTATTTTGAAAGATCGGAAAAATCTTAGCCAAATCGGGTTAAATATCCCAGAAATTTTATTGTAACCTACTACAATGTACTATGAAAAATTGAACGAACCCACCTTCCCCTTTCTGATAAGCTTTCCCCATGTATCTCTTTTTGTAACCGTTGACATGTCGATGATTGATGCTCAGGCTTTAAGGTAGGTACCTACTACCTAGCTAGCTAATTATCTGCCTTAATCTACTGATTTTTACCTAGTTTGGGGGATTTTTTTTTTGGAGAAGATAATCAGTAATCAGGCAAATTTTGTTGATAGTCGATGATGACAAGAAGATATCTCATTAATTTTGGTATATAAGGAGTTGGACATCCTCCCTTTTTTCCACAAATATTATTCTGTCATCTACGGATCTTTTATTTATATCATCACAAACAATTCACTATATTCATAATGGAACGTTTACAACAAATTGCTTCCCAAGCCACCGCCTCTATCCAAGCCCCACCAAAGCCAGCTCATCCTTTGGATCCTTTATCTCCAGTTGAAATCAAAACTGTTGTCAGCATCGTTCAAGCTCATTACGGTGAAGCTGCTGGCGAAGTCTCTTTCAACACTATCACTTTGAAGGAACCAACGAAGAAGTCTTACTATGAATGGAAGGAACAATCAGGTCCTCTCCCACCAAGATTAGCCTTCTTCGTGATCTTACAAAAGAACAAAGCTGGTGTTCAAGAAGGTGTTGTTGATATCGGTAACTTATATGTCACTGGTTTAAAGCATATTCAAGGTGTTCAACCAATCTTAACTGTTGAAGATTTACAAGCCACTGAATCTGTCATTAGAAAAGACCCTTCTGTTATTGAACAATGTGTTTTATCTGGTATTCCAGCTGATGAAATGCACAAGGTTTACTGTGACCCATGGACTATCGGTTACGATGAAAGATGGGGTTCTTCCAGAAGATTACAACAAGCTATGATGTACTACAGAAAGACCGAAGATGATTCCCAATACTCTCATCCATTAGATTTCGTTCCAATTGTCGACACTGAAACTAAGGAAGTCATCTACATTGATATTCCAAAGATTAGAAGACCATTGTCCAAGGAAGAACACACCAACTTCTACCCATCTGACTCTGTTAAGAAGTACGGTTACAGAACCGATGTCAAGCCAATTAACGTCACCCAACCAGAAGGTGTCTCCTTCAAGATGGATGGTAACGTTATGGAATGGTCCAACTTCAAGTTCCACATTGGTTTCAACTACAGAGAAGGTATTGTCTTATCCGACATCACATACAACGACCACGGTAACGTTAGACCAATCTTCCACAGAATGTCTCTTGCTGAAATGGTTGTTCCATACGGTGATCCATCTTTTAAGCACTTCAGAAAGCATGCTTTGGACATTGGTGAATACGGTGCTGGTTTAATGACCAACCCATTGGCCTTAGGCTGTGACTGTAAGGGTGTTATCCATTACTTGGATGGTCACTTTGTTGACAGATCCGGTGAACCATTGACAGTTAAAAACGCTGTTTGTATCCACGAAGAAGATGATGGTATCTTGTACAAGCATTCTGATTTCAGAGACGATTTCGGTACCACTATTGTCACCAGAGCCACCAGATTAATCATCTCCCAAATCTTCACTGCTGCTAACTACGAATACTGTATTTACTGGAACTTCTTACAAGATGGTTCTATCAGATTAGACATTAAGTTGACCGGTATATTGAACACTTACGTTGCTAACCCAGGTGAAAAGACTGGTCCATGGGGTACCACTGTCTACCCACAAGTCAACGCTCACAACCACCAACATTTGTTTTCTCTTAGAATTGATCCAAGAGTTGACGGTGACAATAACTCTGTTGTTCAATCTGATGTTATGTCATCTCCACACCCATTAGGTTCTTTAGAAAACCCATACGGTAATGCTTGGTTTGGTCAAGGTACTGTTTACAAGACCGTTGCTGACTCCTTAACCGATGCTAATGCTGCAACTGCCAGATCTTGGGATATCATTAACCCATCTTCCATCAACCCATACTCTGGTAAACCAGCCTCTTACAAGATTGTTTCTTCCCAAACTCCATTGATGATGGCCAAGGAAAACTCTATCCCATCCAAGAGAGCTCCATGGGCTCGTCATGCTATGAACGTTGTCAAGTATGAAGAAGACAGATTGTACCCATCTGGTGTTCATGTTCCACAATCTTCTGGTGAAGGTGCTCATGGTATTAAGGCTTGGATTGGTGATGGTACTGATTCAATTGAAAACACTGATTTGATCGTTTTCCACACTTTCGGTATTTCTCACGTTCCAGCTCCAGAAGATTTCCCATTGATGCCTGCTGAACCAATCACTTTGTTGATCAGACCAAGAAACTTCTTCACTCAAAACCCAGCTTTGGATATCCCACCTTCTTATGCTGCTACTACCTCTGAAGTCAGACTTAATGGTAACAAGGAAGTTGTTTCTAAGTTAGATAGCACTTCCAGATTAGCTTTCAACAACACTTCTGGTTCTGCCTGTTGCAAGAAGTAAAGTGAGCTATAGCACTATGGTGGGTTGAATGGTTATATTTTTCATTAATTTATTGGTGCTGGTTTTCTCGATAATTTTTGAAAGTCTTGATCATTCGATTCAACTTTTCTTTTTGTTTGAACATTTTTTGATTTTATCATAGATTTTTTTTATATATATAGAGCTTTTTTTATTCCATTTAATTTTTAATTCATATTCAATTATTTTAAACTTTGTAAAAATTATATGTAAACAATCCATTATTAAAAATATGGCTCAAATTTATTGAATTGTTTATAAATGTTTAAGTGTATAGTGTAAAAATGATACAAAATCCACGTGATCGATAGTTGAAATGTTTGGATGTTTTTGCAACACACCACCACAAAATGTGTCATTCGTGTAATTGGAATTTCGGTAATTTTTTTTTGTTTTTACAAAATCTCGGCTATCGACGGTGATTCTGCGACAATCAAAAGAAACAATTGGGTATTTTAAATGAATAAAAAAAATCCTCTTAATTATAAAGAAATAATATCAAATTAATACAATCACTATTTATTTATTATAATTCATGATTTACTCTCACTTATTGGAAACCTGCTGGATTAATCAGCTTTTACACTATAGATCCGTATCATTTCTAATCAACTTGATTACTATAGAGTTGTCTAAGCACTTGGGCACCAGACATTTTATTTCTATTTTTTGCTTTAATTCAAAAACGCTTAAAGTTCAAAACTTTTGTGTGGAGTAGTAGAAGACAGTAGTAGTAGTTCTATAAATTCTTTGAATCTTAATTTTATTATAGGAGTCACCATTAACCAGATCCTTTTTGGTCTGAAGTTAACTTAGTAAAATCCATGGCGGCCCAAGCACATACGCCTGTACCGGACTGGTTCCATTTTTCCAAATTGCCCCAGTTTGCCGGTCGGGTGGGTCACACCGTTCTTAATTATTATTTTTTTTTTAATATTGTTTCTGATCTAGTCAGCTGATATTGAGGGACTTAGTAGTTTCATAGATTTCTGAAAAGCAATTTTTTATTGATTGAAAAAGAATATTCTATGCTAAAACAAATAATATTCAATATAGTTATGATCTAAAAGAATTTTCTAACCACTTAGTAATTGTATATATGCTCCAATTTCTTTTATTTTTTTAAGTACAACTGTAGACAGACCCGCACTCTGACTCTGTCAACCCACGTAGGCAGTGGATTTTTTTTTCCCAGTTCTCTCTGCCCGCCGCTTTTAGAAGCTGGACCCCCAGGCTGATGTCATGTCAACTCCACCAAAATATATTTTCAGGGCGGATTCGGTGAAAAATTTAGAAAATCGATGAATCATCGAATTTAATATAAAACCAAAAAAAACTTCCTTCACTACTCCACACTTAACGGTACAGAATCAATACAAGGTCTTGTTATAATTTTTTTTTAAAAACAAATCCACTCCTCAAAATGATGTCCAACAACATGAAGGCTACATATAGTCGTCGTGCTATCCAACTTGCGAAGAGATCTGCCAAAATCGCCAGATTCTCCACCTCTGCTCTTCGTTGTAATTCCAACGCTGCTACTAAAGCCACTGAAAGAGAAACACCAGCCCCATCTTTCGCCACTTCAACCAAATCTTCCCCAGCCCCAACCCCATTAAATAAGAAGTCTACCGATCTTGAACTAGATGACTCCTTTGTCGGTCTTACCGGTGGTCAAATCTTTCACGAAATGATGGTTAGACATAAGGTTGACACTATCTTTGGTTACCCAGGTGGTGCCATTTTACCAGTCTATGATGCTATTTACAACTCGGACAAGTTCAAGTTTGTTCTTCCTAAGCACGAACAAGGTGCTGGTCACATGGCTGAAGGTTATGCCAGAGCTTCCGGTAAGTGTGGTGTTGTTTTAGTCACTTCTGGTCCAGGTGCCACCAACGTTATCACTCCAATGGCTGATGCCTTAGGTGATGGTATTCCATTAGTTGTTTTCACTGGTCAAGTCGCCACATCTGCCATTGGTACCGATGCTTTCCAAGAAGCTGATGTTGTTGGTATTTCTAGATCTTGTACCAAATGGAATGTCATGGTTAAGGATGTTGCTGAATTACCAAGACGTATTAATGAAGCCTTTGAAATCGCCACTTCTGGTAGACCAGGTCCTGTTTTAGTTGATTTACCAAAGGATGTCACTGCATCAATCTTGAGACAAGCCATTCCTATCAACTCAACCATTCCATCGAACGCTCTTCAACAAATTACTCAAGCTGCTACCAATGAATTCACATTAGCCGCCATCAAGAGATCCGCTGACTTATTAAAGGTTGCCAAGAAGCCAATTCTTTATGTTGGTAATGGTATCTTGAACAACCCAGAAGGTCCAGCCTTATTGAAGGAATTAGCTGATAAGGCTCAAATTCCAGTCACCACCACTTTACAAGGTTTAGGTGCCTTTGACCAAGAAGATCCAAAGTCCCTTGATATGTTGGGTATGCACGGTTCTGCCTTTGCCAACTTAGCCATTCAAAATGCCGACTTAATCATTGCCCTTGGTGCCAGATTTGATGATCGTGTTACTGGTAATATTGCCAAGTTTGCCCCAGTTGCCAAAAAGGCTGCTGAAGAAGGTTGTGGTGGTATCATTCATTTCGAAATTGCCCCAAAGAATATTAATAAGGTTGTTCAAGCAACTGAAGCCATCGAAGGTGATGTCACTAACAACTTAAAGAAATTCATTCCATTAGTCACCCCAGTTAAGGAAAGACCAACATGGTTCTCCCAAATCAAGGAGTGGAAGGCCAAATATCCATACGACTATCAATTAGAAACTCCAGGTTCCAAGATTAAGCCACAAACTTTGATCTCTGAATTGTCAAGATTAGCTGCCGAAACCGGCAAAGAAACCATTGTCACAACCGGTGTTGGTCAACATCAAATGTGGGCTGCTCAACATTGGACGTGGAAAAACCCAAGAACTTTCATCACCTCCGGTGGTTTAGGTACTATGGGTTACGGTTTACCTGCCGCTATTGGTGCTCAAGTCGCTAAGCCAGATGCCATTGTTATCGATATTGATGGTGATGCTTCATTTAACATGACCTTAATGGAAATGTCCTCTGCTGTTCAAGCCGGTGCCCCAGTTAAGGTTGTTGTTTTGAATAACGAAGAACAAGGGATGGTTACACAATGGCAATCTCTTTTCTACGAACATCGTTACGCTCACACCCATCAAGCCAACCCAGATTTCATTAAACTTTCTGAAGCCATGGGTTTCAAAGGTATTAGATTGGAAAAGCAAGAAGATGTTCAATCAGTCTTGAAGGAGTTCTTGGACTGTAAACAACCTGTTTTATTGGAGGTTATGGTTGAAAAGAAGGTTCCAGTCCTACCAATGGTCCCAGCTGGTAAGGGTCTTCATGAATTCATTGTTTTCGATGCTAGCGTTGAAAAGGAACAAAGCAGACTTCGTAAAGAACGTACCAAGGGTAAGCATTAGTTGAAAAGTTGGTGGATAATGGATCTGGATTTTATGATCCGTTTTAATTTATTAATATAGGTTTTTTTTATTGTTTTTTTTAAAGGGGGGTCCATGTTTCATAGTTACATATTACATTATTTATTTATAGGTTTTAATTTTAATACCAGTGAATTTAAAAGCCATCTTTTTAACAAACCTGTATATAAATCAATGGTGCAAAAAAATTTCCTGAAATCAAGAATTATATGATCTATAATTGTATACTTTGGTTTTTTTTGTTAAATATTTGAATGAAATAATATATAAGTTGTATATAAGGCACACATGCGTATTGGAAAAGCTCAAATAGCATTTTTAATAAATATAAGATGAAACAGAATGTAATGGAAGAATTGTTGATATTCGTAGAAGTTCGTGAAGTCATTAATTAATCATTTTCTTAATTCCCAAACAATCTCAGCTGGATCAGTTGGTAAGGTGACCATGGATTGGTAGTCAACAGGTGGAACATGTTGACCTTCTGGGAATCTCCACTTCATAGTCTTGACAAAAGTAGTTAACAAAGTACTCAATTGAACATAAGCAAATTGTTCACCAATACATCTGTGTCTACCACCACCAAATGGTAAGTATGGGGAAGAGACACCCTTGGAGACAGAACCAAAACCATAATCGACAACGTCAGAACCAGTGTTACCATTGTTGTTATTGTATTTGAAATCATCATCCCATCTGTGTGGGTTGAAAGTTTCAGCTTGTGGGAAGTAAGCTTCGTTGGTGTGGGAGAAACCTGGAGAGACTAAGACATGGTGACCCTTTGGAACAACATAAGAAGTACCTGGCACGGATAATGGGTTGATAACTTTTCTGAAGATGGAGTGTAAAGGCATGTGCATTCTCAAGGTTTCCTTGATGACGTTGTTAACTAATGGCATATCTTGGAACATTTCGTAAGTGACTTCATTGTCACCAGCAACTCTTTGGATTTCTTCGTAGATTTCATCTTGTAAGTCAGGTCTTTCAGCCAAGTGAAGTAAAAACCAAGCGGAGGTAGCAGCAGATGTGTGTTGACCACCCATTAAAACACCAATCAATAAGTTAGAAATTTCTTGGTCAGTCATCTTGACACCGTCCTTGTAAGTACTGTTCTTCATTAAAACATCAATCAAATCTCTGTCCTGAATATCGTTTTCAGCTCTTCTCTTACCAATAAAGTCCTTGTAGGTAGCGGCAATCTTCTTTTGAGCTTCATCTCTCTTCCAGTAGTGTGGCAATGGCAAGTTAGGGAAAACAAAGTTAATTGGTGTGAACCCCTTGTCTAAATCAGCGTATAAACCAGCAAAGGAGGCATCAAACTTTTGTCTCATCTCTTCACCCAACAAAGATCTGGAAGCAGTGAAAATGGTGATTTCAGGTTGAGATTCCATGACGTTGACAACACCATGGTCCTTTTCAGTAATTCTAAAGTTCTTGGAGTCTTTGAAGTAGGAAACGATTTCTTCTCTAATCTTTGGAACATAGGACTTGAAGGCATCTCTGGTCAAAGAACCCTTAACAAACTTCTTTTGTTCCATTAATCTAGAGTTAGGACAGTCGTAAATAACACCTTCACCAAAGATTGGTGTGGTCAAATGAGTGTAAGCATCTTCAGCGGAAACATCAGTGATCTTAGCGTTCAAAATGAACTCATGACCCTTTGGACCTAAGTAAACAGTCATAACCTTACCTAATAAAACAAAAGCAAAAACGTCACCATATTTTTGTTGACAGTCAGCAAAAAACTCGTATGGTTGCATACCGAATGGAATAGCGGAACCGAACCATGGGATCCAGTAGAAGACTAATGGAACCCTGTCCTTTCTAAGAGAGTAAAGTAATTGCCATAAGATGTTGTAGACAAATGGAAGGATAACAATAATAGATAATCTTTGGTAGATAGGTAATGCGAGGAATGTAACTAATAAACTTTCAGCGTAAGCTTTGAGAAGCAAAACCAAACTTTGAATTGTACTCATTTTGTTCCGATTTTAAGATAATCTGGTTGAATAAGATGATCTTTTGAAGTGTTGAAGAACAAAGTAGTTGCTGGAGAACTAATTTAATTCTTTTTTTATTCGATCTTGATATAAATCAACGGGTTCTTCATCTCTATATATTTGATCCTTCTTTGGTTTTTTTGGTTCGTTTGTGAAGATAATCGGGTTCTAAACGAGCTCCTGCATGCACCATTTGAGATTTTTGAACGAGGATTCTCAAGCGCACCATATGGTTACAAACGTACAATCTTCAGATACAGCCAACGAGGTCCCTAATATATTATCTATTTGCATATAATTTATAATACCAAATAGCTGATAAAATTTAACTTTTGAAATTTTTGTTCTCTGGATTTTTTCAAATGAAAGGTAATTATTCCATATTATATCTGAATATTTCTAGCCACAGTACTGAGTTTACTTAGGCGTTCTGATATTTACGCAGAAACTAATCTTGCATGCTTAACCGAAATTTTAGTTTCAATCTGACGATATGCTGAGTAAATTGATTATGGTACGATTTGATAGGCTCTTTTCGCTGACGCGTCAGCTTGATGTTTATATCATCAAATGAGGAAGTCGTACAACAACATGAACGATTTTAAGAATCGCTTATTAAAAACTCATCTCACAGTATAGCGTATCAACGTTTATGTGAGCTGTGGGTATCACGAGGATTCACCGTTATACGTTATACGGGGAACGTTTTTTTTGATCTTCATTTACCATTGTTAACTTTTGGAAGATATCGGTTCTAAGAAATTAAAACTCGTGATTCAAGTTTTAACACTTTCTGTTATTTTTGACAGCTTTAAAAGTTATTTGGTGCTTTTACACACTTAATATAACTTCCTTTAAAATTCTATAGAAAATTTAAATATGAGGTGGGGTTATTTTCAGATTAACAGGCAGATCATCGAATCGGCATGGATAAGTTACAATTGAGCCAAAAAATCATTAGTAGATATTTAAAAATTATTGAAAGAAGGAGGACACAGCTCCTTCAAATTATAGCAAACCATTATTGCGAAAGAATATAGAATGTTATATACCACATCAAATCTTTTGAAGTTGTATGGTCGATGCATACGATTTCAATTTTGATCACATGACCAAATGGTTTTGTTGTCATGACAACGTTCTGGACTTGGAGGTTAAATTCAAAATATTGTTAGAAATTTCCTGCGTATATAAACAGTGCTTTCTATAATATTAGACACATTTTTCAAGGATAAAAGCCGCCATGAACATTTTTACACCAAAAAATGCCCAGTAATCACTCAATTAGGATTTATCATCATATAGGTGAATATCAATCCATTTACCGCTCACTTTACTATAGTGGTTTACCATAGATCATTGACAAGCATGAGGATAAACACTACATCGTTGCTAGTGTATAGCCTGATCACCGTAACGTTGTTGGTCCCATTTGCAGGGGCAAACCTAGTTTTAAATAATTTTTATCAGAGAAAAGAAAGAGACGCTTGTAAAATTGATACTAAATTGAGAGAACAGATCAATTTATCATCATGTGTATGAGAATACCTTGAATATATTCTTCAACTTTGATGGGTGTACTGACAAATTTTAAGCAAGGCATTGGAATTTGAGAAATGTTATCTACGTGGCTACTCTGATCCTTTCCTATGTGAAGGGTGCTCGTTGGTTGTTGATTTTGATCAAAATTTCTTTGACTCCACAGATACAGATTGCTCTTGTACTTGTTGCTGGTATCAATATCTCCAAAATTATTGCTTCAAGAAATTATGTACTGATAAGGATGAATTAGTCAGTTTAGAGACATACACCGAATCTGTTTGCTCTGCTACACCACTAAGAACTTATCTCAAACCTTACATAGTGCTGGAGCGTGACACTCTTGCTGGGAAAGTCAGAGGCAAGAGATTAGGTGAAATGCTCAAGGTTGAAAATGCGAAGTTCTTCAGATCAAACAATGACACATTGTATCGCTCTCTAATCAAAGGGGAGAAAGAATATTTGTTTGAGACGCTCTCTAAGATATTTGACTTTGGCTCACTTGGAGGAAACCAATCAAAGCTGCTACTGAAACGTAGTTGGGGTATGTTAGACAAAAGTGGGGAAATTGATATCACAAATTTTGAAAGAGATTGTAATATTGAATACCAAGATGAAGAATACAAAGAATGTAGCTATCCTGAAAGATTCAATGAAAATATTACAGAGCATTGCCAACTGACAGAACCAGATAGCTTTGATACTGAATCTAACATCTCTTACTATGATGGCGATTATGAAGAAATGGACAAGAAAACCAGTGAACTTTATCAAATTGAACAAGGTGAACAATCAATTGATAAAACGTACAATACTGAGATTTTCCAGAATGGCGAATCAGCCTTCCCCGAGAATACTCTCAAAGAATCCACTATCTCCTATGACATGCAGTATAATAAAGAATGGTTCTCATCTCATAACTCTTCACTAACCCATCGCTATAAAGAAGTAGCGAGTTTGAATAAAAGGTCTGGAATTTATCAAGAAAACAGTGGAGTTGAGGCATATAAAGTGGGCGCCAACAAGATCCATGAGGTATTTCGCAATGATGTGAATGCCATAATCAAGTATAAGGACGACTTTTCTTTTGAGATGATCGAGTATATTTTTGAAAACTTTATTGGAGACGCTGATGAATTCTTCAGTGCAACCAAAAATATTCTCGGTGCAAATAAATTCAAAATATTTTACGGTGCTTATCAAGAATCCACTCAGAGATATAAGGCATACGATCCAAATTTCCAAAATGATCAGATATGTTTATCCTGGGTACCTTTCATCGGATCTCTGAACCCTTGCAATTGGCTCAATGACACTGAGAGTATCCTTGAGATAAGTGGCTGTTATTTGAATACTTTGATCCAAACCAAGCTAACCGGTTTATGTACCAATTCAGAGTCGTGTGATTGTATGTGTTCAAATGCAAAAGGTTTAGAGCAATGCCTATTAGGATATGCCAATCTATCACTGGAAATTAAAGAGAAGGTTAAGGTTGATATCTTCAAGCTCTGTGAAGAGCCAAAGACTATCATTGAAATGACTAATGTATCCCCTCGAGTGGAAGAGTCACCATCTGAGAAGATTGAGAACGATTTGAAGTTTTTGGAAAACCTAAAGGGTATTGCTGGATCTTTATCATTTAGAGAAGAGCTAAATGACTTCATCAATGAGTACATCATAAATTCTTCTATGGAATTCCACCCTTCTCCAGATAATCTAAATTTCATCGATTCAAAAATTGTCTTCGATAAGTGTCATATTCCAATTGACCTTAAGAATTACTTCCATTTCAACCTTGAAAGCTGTGAGGTGAAGCAATTGTATGACTGTAAAAACTCTTACAGAGGCAACAAATGCTTCAATTTCAGAGATGATGTTAACCCTTGCAACAATGTCTGTTGTCTTCAAATTAAGATGGCACATTGTGCTGAGACCCATTGTAGCGTTAAGAAATCTATTTCTGAGTTCAAGAAAATTGCCAATGTGGTTTGCACACAATATGCACATAACCATGTTACCAATGATACAGATCCTTTTCCTGAAGTCAATGATAACCTTCGAAACTTCTCAAGTTTTTACGAGTCTGCTGCTTTGACCAACTCAATTCAAAGAGATAATTCAAAAATGTTCAAAAGGGATAAGCTTACACAATCGACCACCAACTCTCTGGATAAATCTAAAGATAAAAACTTTGAGAAAAACAAGGAAAAACTTGTTTGTGACATTGATGAGTTTACCCCTGGACTTTACAGCAAGAACTGTAATTTAAGAGAGGTCAAAGAGTGCATCACGCTTGCCATAGGAGAATTGAAAGATGATCCTGAGTACTGTCCATACTGTATCAATGATAATGCGTATGATGAATGTCGCTGTGCCTGTTGTATTGGTAGATATTTTAGTAAGGTTTGTTATGATCCAAACTGTCGGGACCTTTCTGAAAAGTTGAGCTACAAACATCACGTTAAGAGCATCTGCAATGCAAAGCCTACCAAGAAGAATCTATTTGAAAGATCCTTAGAGGAACCTTTGATGTCTTACTCAAATAAGCCACAGCTGATCGAGGTGACAGCCACTGATGAATATGAGTCAATAGAAAGATACATTCCAAAGAGTAAAAGATATCCTTTACTCGAAGATTATGACTTGTTTGAACCATACAGTGAATCGGATTCAGGTAAAAATGGCAGCACCTTTGTGGAGTCTAAATATAGAAACGTGAATAGTGGCGCCTTAAACAATATGAGGAAGTCTGTATTAAGATCCGGTCCTAAAGCTGAGAGAGAAGGGCCAACGTTGGATGAATTGATCTTACCACAGAATTTGAAATCTGCTATAGTCTCCAATAGTTGCGAAGAACCTGCTTTATTGATCGATACAGCTGATTTTGAGAGATCGGATATAATGAAGTCAGAGTCAAAAGAAGATTCAGAAGATAAAATATTCAGCAGTGGTTTTTATACCAGTGGATCCTTTGATTCTTTGAGCATTAACGATGAAACCCCTAATAACAGGCCTCCCCAATCATTGAAAAATACCAGTGACGTTGTTGGTATTGAAGAGGTCGGTGAAAATGAAGATAAAGGCAAATCCCATGAAGATGATGATAACCCAAAGATTGAAGGAGGCAAAAAAACAAAGTTGGTTCCCGACAAAGATTTTGAAATGCTCTTGTTGAGAGGCCCTGAAGAGAAAGAAACCAATAGTGCTTGCAAAAGAGACGACAAACCTCTAAATTCTGGTAATTTTACAAATCCAATCCTTTTCAAGAGAAATTACAGCGAGACAGCTTCAAAGTCCATGGAGACTAAACAGATTTTGAAACATCATCCTAACCGTGCAGCAATTAAGGCATTTGCTGATTATGCACAGAATTCTATAGCACCATTGATTTTAACCAAGATCACAAGTCCGTCGAAAAAGTTTAAACTTTTGACTAAAACTCTCACAATTACAAGACTGAATTTCACAAGTGGCAAGGAATCAACCACTGAAATTATGGGTACTGTTGGCTTGTCTTCCTCTTCGAAGGTGTATGTAAACTCTAATGTTACGCTTAATTCTACTTTCTCGTCAACAGCTCAAGCCTTTACAGCACCTCTGATTAATTTATCTTGGACAGACCCTTCCACATCACCTCCTCTGACTACTGTATTAGATACAGAACGTTTGAAGTCTGAACTGCCTAAAACCATCCCCTCAAAGACCGAATTTGTGCCAACAGAGACCAAGGTTTTCACTGGTATTTCCACTACAACTGAACTTCAAATGATAAAGACATCTAAGCGAACACAGACCAAGGTTTTCACTGATATATCTACCATAACTGAATTTCAAATGATAAAGATTCCAGGAACCGAAGTCTCCACTAAGACTACTACAGAGACCATCACAGATATATCCACCACAACTGCAGTCGAAATAATAAAGGTTCCAGGCACCAAAGTTGTTTACTCAACTGATATTGTAACCGATACACTCACTGTGGAAGAATGTGCAGAAGTTTCTATCAAGACCAGATTTCGTCCAACAACAGAGACTGAGACCGAGTTCGAATCTGTTTCCACGGAGACGTACACAAGGTGGGAAGATACATACACATTGGTGATCCCCAAAACAACACTTATCCGTTATAAGGATACCTTGACAGAAACTGAATATGAACCTGTCACGGAGACAGTCGTCAAAGTAAAGACAAAGATGATTCCTTTGAGGACCATTACAGAGTATGAAGAGAGTGATCAAACAGTGACGAAGTACTTCACCAAATGGGATACTGAATACGAGACGATATATGATGATGTGTCTACAGTTGTATCCACCACATACCAATCTACATTTACCACGTCTTTATTCAAGAAAACTATCACAAAATTTAAGAAATGGGGTGAGATAACAATCACAACAACAACAACAACAGAGGTGGAAGATTATACTAAAACAAGATGGAATCATGAGTACACGGTCACCGAATGGGATGAAATTGTTTACAAAACTAAGGTAAAATCTTCGGTTTCGACCACAACGCAGACGGCAACTTCAACGGTTACCGAAACCCTCTTGTTATCAGCTATCCCCCTTGGCTATTCTAGACCTCGGACAGTTCTCTTTGGAAGGCCAACTCTTCCTATTCGTCGTGATATCATCCCAGAGGAAGACATATCCGATATCAAGGTAGGTTCAAAGGGCGACACTGACTACGAAAATATTAAGATTTATGTGGATGTTTTTGTTGATGAAGAGGATGAGAAGCTATCTGAAGTGGTTGAGGATATCAAGAATGTATCAGAAGTTATACCTTTCATCCCGGTTCCTGTCAACCAGACAAATTCTAGTGACTTTGTCAATCGGCAATATATCAATGAAACATTAATAACGCCAGACAAAATGGTATCCTCAAGTAACCGCTACCAGCTCAGTTCTATAACATTTCATGCAATCTCTGCCTTCATATTTTTTCTGTCTTTAGCTTTGTTTTGGACAAACATTGAAGGATAAGCTAGATCATTCTTCTTTCTTGATCTGTAAAAGATCCAAAATGCAATGAAGCCTAAATACGATATATTTGATTTATATAGCTAAAATATCTCTTATTTAATTAAAACTCATGGAATCTATGAATTTCAGTTGCAATTAATTTTACAAATACACATCTATGTAAGGCGAACAAAGTTTCAAGACATCAAGATATCAACAGCCCACTCAACGCTTAATCTTCTCAAATCAGTATATGTTTGTCCGACACCAACGAACAAGATAGGAATATTAGTAGAGTAAACCATATTGACCAATGTACCAATCATACCACCAACCGTATCACACTTACTGATGATGAAGAAGTCCAAGCCTCTACCAGCACCGAAAGCCGCATTGAAATTTTTAGCTTGTTCAATAGAGTCAGTACCAACCAAAGCTTCACCAACCATGATGATCTTATTTGGATTAGCAGCTTTAGCAAAAGAAGCCAAAGGAGACATTAGTTTGGCATCATTGTGTCGTCTACCTGCAGTATCCATCAAAATGACATCAAATTCGTTCTTTTTGGCGTAGTCGATGGCGTTACGAGCAATCTTGGCAACTAAATCAGCCCCGCCGTAACCACCTTCGAAAAGCTCGATTTGAATCTTTGTGGATTCTGAAGAATTTTGGAGATTTCTAACATGGACACGTAATTGTTCAACAGCACCAGAACGGAAAGTATCACATGCGACAATAAGAACCTTAAAGTTGTTTTGTAATAACCAAAAGGCAAGTTTAGACAAATTCGTAGACTTACCAACACCGTTGACACCAACAACGGAGATGACATATGGTTTTGGATTGGACTTAATATCTTCCAACAGATTGACAGATGTACCTGGGGTCAGGATCTTGGTTAAAGCCTTGGATAAGGCCTCTTTAGCTGTTGTCTCCACTGAAGTCCATGATTTAGTTTTAGATCCAATGAGTTCCTTCTCAACAGATGATGTTAAATGTTTGGCAGCCTCTGGAGCAACATTTTTTTTTACTAGTTGTGATTCCAACTGTTGTAAGATCTTCTTGATGTCTTCCGGAGTGATAGTCTTACCACCTGTGAATTTTTTAAAGAAGGAATATTGCTCCTTGACTTCTGACTTCTCCTTAGACTTGGATAATAAATATTCAATTTCTTCATTCAGATCCTTAACAAGAAAGTTACCACGTTTATCTTTATCACCGTAGTTTTCAGTATCGATCTTCTCAACTGGACGAGAGTCCAGGTGATCTGAAGCAGAACTAGTAGAGAAATCTAAAGTTCCAGATTCAACTGCTTCTTCAGCACTACCATCAGCACCCCATTTACGTAGAGCCTTACCTCCGGATTTTTTCGAGGAAGAAGTAGATGGAGTTATTTCTTTTTTACTTGGTGTAGCGAGTTCCTTTTCTTTCTGTTTTTGTTCCTCAACAATATCGGTTTCATATTCTTGTAACTTAGCTTTGAAGATGGCATCGAATTTTAAGACTTCCTCTTCCAACCCAGATAGCTCATATTCTTGCTTTTCCAAGTTATTCAAGATGTCGTCACCAAACTTAGCCTTGAATAAAGTGGCACTGATATCGACTAGATCATCGGCGTATTTCAATGGAGTCAAAGTTGGGAAAATAGCAACACTGACAAAATTTGGATTGTTGACGCGTAGATATTTTAGTGTATATCCGTTATAAGTATAAGTATCAACTATGGAGTCGTTTGAAAGAGACTTCACGGAGTCTGAGATGAGAACATTACTGATCAAGGCATTCACAATATTGTCACTGATCTTACGTGGCGTGTATTTGTAAAGCACCCTACCAGAAAGCGTGAATATGAGGAAATGATCAATCATTGATGAGTGCTAGGTTCTTATTTTGGTATTATGTGGAATTAACATATTCACAGTAGTTTGAAGCTTGAACTACCTTTTAACGTTCTAATTGGAATTGAATCCTTCAAACTGCCAAAGTTCAAAGGCAACACGCGGCGCGTTCGTTCCCTCAGCAACTGAAAAAATTATCCAGGAACGTGATTGAAAAGTAGGGTAGTAGATTTTTGTCATTCTCTTACCACAAAAAAATTAACAAAAGATTAAGACAAAATTTAGAGAATGAGTTAAAGAATATTATATCATTTATTAATAGATAATAAGAAATGAAAAGGGGACTGTACAAGATTAATACAAGTATCTAAAGTTTGGATTTAAATCACCATCAAAAGCAATATCCTTTTCTGATCTAGAGAAGAACTTCTGTCTGTAATCAACAGTAGTCTTCTTATTATTCATTGTCTTACATCTCAAGTAGATCAAGCACATCATAACGATAGCCATACCGGCGAAGGCAATACAGACAGCAGTACCCTTGATAAATCTTGGAGCATCTTGGGATTGGAAAAGAAAAACAGCAATAATACCACCAATATTACCAAATCCAATTTGGAAAGAAGTTCCTAGGGACTTTCTGACATGACCGTTCAAATTCAAAGAGTTCCAACAGATTAACTGAGGCATGGATGAGTATAAACCAGACACAGTCAAGAAACATCCTGCGTATCTGACTTGTGGTGTAGCGGTACCGATAACCATACATAACCCAGCAATAGCCCAAACAACGGTGATGATCGCATATGGCGATCTGACTCTAGTGTAATCTGAAATAAAAGCAACTATATTACAGAGACCAAAAGCCACTAACCATGGGTAGACAGAATGTGCTTGAGCAGATTGAGGGCTTGTGAAACCAGACTTTTGGACAATAGTAGGAGAGAAGTAAGCGTAACCATAAGATGGAATCACTAAGGCGAAGTAAGCAAGTGAAGTGTAAATAAAAGTTGGGTCTTTCTTGAATTGGTTCCACATGTCTTTAAAAGAGTATTCGTGCTCGAAACCTGAAGAAATAGTGTGGATCTCTAACTTTTTCTTTAAAAACTCACGTTCTTCCTCTTTCAAGAATTTAGAGTTTTCTGGGAAATCTGGAATCCAGAAAAACAATAAAAATGCTAAACCACAAGTAGCTGCACCTTCAATAATGAAGATCCAAGCCCAAGAAGAAATTCCATGTCTTCCATCTAAATCATGGATTCTGAAAGCAATGGAACCACCAGCGGCACCAGCAAGACAAGTAGAAGAGAAAAAGAAAGAAAATCTCTTTTGAGCTTCAAGTGGAGTATAGAAAGTGGACAACACATAGAAGATACCAGGGAAAGTACCAGCTTCAAAAATACCCAATAAGAAACGACAAGCAAGTAATTGGCTAAAGTTGGTAATAAACCCCATACCAAGAGTTACAGCACCGAACAGAAAAATCAAAATTGATAACCAAACATGCGGGTTAAAAACCTTCAAGGCCTTATTGGAGAAGACTTCAAAGAAGATATATGGGATGAAGAAGATGGCTAAAGCAGTATTGTATTGATGTCCATGTAAACCAATGGCCTTGTCCATACCAAACGTTTTGGCATTACCAATATTGATTCTATCAATAAATGACAGGAAATATAATAGAATGAATGGCGGAACAACCCAGAAATCGATCTTCCTCATAAGAGCTGCTTCATTGATATTGCATTGTGTGGCTAATTCGTTGGTCTTAGCAATTTTTGCATCATCTGATAGAATAATGAATTGTTCGTCAGAGTTAAAACAAGATTCTGTTTCATTCTGTTCATTTTCGAGTTTTGAGTCTGTTATATTTTCGCAAGACATATTTATTTGATATTTGTATTAAATAAGTTGTTCAATATCTCTTCAAAAAAGATATTCAAATCATTGAAACGTAGATTCATCTCAAGCTTTATATAACTCATAAAATTAATTTTTATGAGAGTCATCTTAAGAAACACAGAGTACATATCAACTGAGTAACATCTCCGCTTCAGGAATAGACTCACGATTCACCTACCAAAATTATGCTGGAAAACGAGATTATGATAGAAAATGAAATGCTTCAGACTTTTCATCTTATCAGAAACTGCAATTTTCATTTCCTCAGAAAAGCATATGTATGCATGACAAAACTTGTGTGGCCGTTAAAAACCATGAATAACCGAGAGAAACCGCAGATAACCGTTGACTGGGCCTTTCAAATACTACTTAAATCTTTTTGCACACCGGAGGTCAGAACATTTTTCATTTGTTTTGAATAGTATCATGATCTTCGACGCAGTGAAAAATCGCAAAGGCTCAACTTAGGCTTGTTCAACTTGATTATAAGTTTTTTTTTAGATGCATTTCGTAACATAGTTTAAATTACATGACGAAGAAGACGCAAGAGTAATTTCCAAATAAAGACATACTGCCAATAATTTATATTGGCGGGTAACCATTGATGCTCGGGATTAAGAATACAGAGGAAAATTTTTTTCGCCTGTTCCGGCGTCAGCATTTTTGTTTTTACCTCTTCGAAAGAATTCATTTACCCGGAGACCTGTGCAAATGTTCAATCTCCCGATAATTGCATAATATAGCAACTTCTTAGTCCGACGTTTAGATCTGTATTTATTTTCTAAGAATTTTTTTTTAAAGGTGTAGATTTGGGGGTTTGCTTTATAAAAATTCTGTTACAATACATTTCAAAATTATTATTCACAAGATCGTAAAAGCTGAAGTCTGATCTATTTTATTTCAAAGTTCTAAGATGTTTAACACTTTTTTTTGATGATGCCAGGATGGCAGGATCTGAATCCTGATCATCATAAACTGTGGGGTAAGAATTTTGCCCAGCTAAGTTGAACCGAAAGTTTAAAAAAAAAATTTTTTTCGCCAAGCCGATCTGAAAGACAATTATAATTTAAAATTATATTTATTAAAACACAAAAACTTTTGATATATACAATACACAGAGATACAAAATAGTCATATGAGATTTTGATCTTGGAGAAATAAAATGTAATAAATAGTTTAACATAGCTCAGGTGGGAATCAGTACAAGTATTTGAAGTTAGGATTCAAATCACCATCAAATGCGATTTCCTTCTCTTCTCTGGAGAAAAACTTCTGTCTGTAGGAAACAGTGGCCTTCTTTGCATTCATACGGTAACAATGGTATGCAATGACACAAATCATGAAAAGAGCAAAGGCAGTGAACGCCAATGACACACTTAAACCAGTTACGAATCTTGGAGAGTCCTTTGGTAAAAAGATAAAGACAGCAATAATACCACCAAAATTACCAAAACCAATTTGGAAAGAGGTACCAAGGGCCTTTCTGACATGGCCATTGTAGTTCAACGAGTTCCAACAGATTAATTGAGGCATACATGAGTACAACCCACCAGCTGTGAGGAAACAACCAGCATATCTGACTTGAGGATTATTAGAGCCTAAAACCATAGCCAAACCAACGATCCCGAACGCACCCGAACCAAGGGCGTAAGGCGATCTAATTCTAGTTAAATCGGAGAAGTAGGCGACGATATTAGTAGCACCAAATGCAAGCAACCATGGGTAGACAGAATGAGCTTGAGCAGACTGAGGATTGGTAAACCCAGATTTCTGGACAATTGTTGGAGAGAAGTAAGCGTAACCGTAGGCTGGAATAACAAGTCCGAAGTAAGCAAGAGATGTGTAAATGAAAGTTGGGTCTTTCTTGAATTGGTTCCACATGTCTTTGAAAGAGTATTCGTGTTCGAAACCTGATGAAACAGTGTGAATCTCTAACTTCTTCTTTAAGAAAGAACGTTCATTTTCATTAAGGAATCTGGCCGTTTCTGGGAAATCTGGAATGAAAAAATAGAGGAAGAAGGCCAAACCACAAGTGAAAGCACCTTCAATGATGAAGATCCAAGCCCAAGAAGCAATACCGTGTTTTCCATCTAAATCATGGATTCTGAAAGCAATGGAACCACCAGCGGCACCAGCAAGACAAGTAGAAGAGAAAAAGAAAGAAAATCTCTTTTGAGCTTCGATTGGAGAGTAGTAAGTGGACAACACATAGAAGATACCTGGGAAAGTACCAGCTTCAAAAACACCCAATAAGAAACGACAAGCAAGTAATTGACCAAAGTTGGTAACAAACCCCATACCAAGAGTAACAGCACCGAAACATAAGATCAAAATTGATAACCAGATGTGTGGCTTGACAATCGTAAGGGCCTTGTTGGAAAAGACCTCAAAGAAACAATATGGAACGAAAAAGATAGCTAAAGCGGTGTTAAGTTGATGGCCATGTAAACCCAAAGCTTTTTCCATACCGAAGGCTTTGGCGTTACCAATGTTAATTCTGTCAATGAAAGCAAGGAAATATAGTAAAATCATAGGTGGAACAACCCAAAGATCAATCTTTCTCATAAGTTTCTTTTCATTGATACCATGTTCGTCAGCTATTCTTTTTGTTTCTGCGATTTTCTCATCAGTTGTGAGTATGATATGTTCATGGGATTCATATGATGGAGTTTCAGATGCAAGGTCTGTATTCTGTTTTGTGTCGTGTTGTTCTAGTTCCGACATATTTCAAAAATATATAATTGACTTTTCGAAAAGAAAACCTCCTCATATCATACATAGATTGAACAGACCTGATAATTCACAGAATTCCATTTGTTTAAATACCTTTGCACTATTGTCATATGGTCTTGAAGTGAAACCACTGACTATCATCTTTGGAGGACCTCCGTTTCAGGGTTCACTATGGGGATTTCGCGAAATTTACCCTTTGTGCTGTAAAATACACGGCTCACCGGGACTCTTCTTGGTGAGTCAGTCATCTTGGTCAACCTGATTGGGCAGTTTGACTCCGCAAAGATCGGCTACAATTCTAAGCTTGTTTGCTGAAGTTTGTTGGGGCATAATATGTCATTTGTAGATTGTTTTGTCACATTTTTGTTGAAGTTAGATATCAATAGTTTTGAATTATGAATTTTTGTACGAAAAAATATACGATCAGGGTGTTGTAACTTGTTCCATATAGTTAATGAAGATTTTTTCACGTTAAGGAGCGGGTACCTTCGGTTATTAATGGGGTGCTCAAAAGTCCGGAACGGTTAAGAGTGGCATGAGCTTTTTTTTTGACCGCTAGATACCGAGATTTCTATGAAATATTGGAGCCGCGCGTTTTCGTTCCAACACTCCGACCGGAAGTTGTGCTAGTTTAGGGAAAAAGCAAGAAGTTACAACGTGAACCTCGGATTTAAATTATTATTTTTGAGATTGGGAATTTGAGAATGCAGTTAATTTCGCGGCACTGTGGAAATGCACTCGACTCTCTTAAATCAGATATCAAATCGAATAACAACAAATCAACACCTGAGATCAGCGGCTATCTTCAAGATTTGATTCTATCAATTGTCTAGAGAAAAATCCAACTCTTCATCTATTCATTGTCAAAGATCTGTTGTAATTATAAAGCTAATATACACAATGGATGAAACATTAATTGCCACTATCAACAAATTGCAAGACGCTCTTGCCCCTTTAGGTGGCGGTTCCACAAGTCCTGTTGATTTGCCACAAATCACTGTTGTTGGTTCTCAATCTTCTGGTAAATCTTCTGTCTTAGAAAATATTGTTGGTAGAGATTTTCTTCCAAGAGGTACAGGTATTGTCACTAGAAGACCATTGGTTTTGCAATTGGTCAACAGAAGACCAAACAAGCCAGCCACTACAAACGGTGCTGAGTTATTAAGCTTAGACGATGCATCAAACAAGTCCGAATCCAAATCGCAATCAGAAGATAACACAGAGGAGTGGGGTGAATTTCTACACTTGCCAGGTCAAAAGTTTTTCAACTTTGATGAAATCAGAAAAGAAATCGTCAAGGCCACTGATGCTGAAACAGGTGGTAACTTGGGTATCTCTAGCGTTCCAATCAACCTAAGAATATACTCTCCACATGTGTTAACTTTAACCCTTGTTGATTTGCCAGGTTTGACCAAGGTTCCAGTTGGTGATCAACCTAAGGATATCGAGAAGCAAATCAGGGACATGATCTTGAAGTTTATTTCCAAACCAAATGCCATCATTCTTTCCGTCAATGGTGCTAACCAAGATTTGGCCAACTCCGACGGTTTAAAACTCGCAAGAGAAGTCGATCCTGAAGGTGCTAGAACTATTGGTGTCTTGACCAAGGTCGATTTGATGGATCAAGGTACTGATGTTATTGATATTTTGGCTGGTCGTGTTATTCCGTTAAGATACGGTTATGTTCCAGTCATCAACAGAGGTCAAAAGGATATTGAAAACAAGAAAACTATTAGAGCCGCTTTACGTGACGAATCTTCATTTTTTGAAAACCACCCTTCATACAGATCCAAGGCCCACTATTGTGGTACCGCTTACTTAGCCAAGAAATTGAACTCAATCTTGTTGCATCATATCAAACAAACTTTACCAGACATTAAAATGAGAATTGAAACTGCTTTAAAGAAGTATCAGTCTGAATTGTCGAACTTAGGTCCTGAGACTTTGGATTCAGCCAGTTCCATTGTGCTTTCAATCATCACCGATTTCTGTAAGGATTACACAGGTATGTTAAATGGTGATGGTTCCAAAGACTTAACTACTGCTGAATTAAGTGGTGGTGCTAGAATCTCCTTTGTTTTCCACGAAATCTTCAAGAACGGTGTCAATGCCTTGGATCCATTTGATCAAATCAAGGACGGTGATATTAGAACAATTATGTACAATAGTTCTGGTGCTTCTCCATCTTTGTTCGTTGGTACTCAAGCTTTTGAAGTTTTGGTCAAGCAACAAATCAAGAGATTTGAAGACCCATCCATCCGTTGTATCAATTTGATTTTTGATGAATTAGTCAGAATCCTCACTCAAATCTTGCAAAACCCAAAATACTCCAGATATCCGGCCTTGAAGGAATCGCTTTCCAACCATTTCATTGAATTTTTAAGAGTTGCCTTAGTCCCAACAAACGAATTCGTAACTGATATCATTAAATCTGAAGAAACATACATCAACACAGCCCATCCTGATTTATTAAAGGGTTCTCAAGCCATGGCCATCGTTCAAGAAAAGTTACACCCAAGACAAGTCCAAGTTGATCCAAAGACTGGTAAGCCATTACCTGCTTCAGCCGTCTCCCCAGCACCATCCACAACTGAAGATGAGAAGTCATCGGGTGGATTCTTTGGGGGCTTCTTCGCTTCAAAGAACAAGAAGAGACTAGCATCTATGGAAGCTCCTCCACCTGTGTTGAAGGCCACCGGTGCAATGACAGACAGAGAAACTCAAGAAACTGAAGTCATTAAGCTATTGATTTCCTCTTACTTCTCTATCGTGAAGAGAACTGTTGCTGATGTGATACCAAAGGCTATTATGTTGAAATTGATCAACAAATCTAAGGATGACATTCAAAGAGTTCTTTTAGAAAAGTTGTATTCTTCTAATGATATCAATGACTTGACAAAGGAGAATGATGTAACCAAACAAAGAAGACAAGAATGTTTGAAGATGGTTGAAGTTTTGAAGAATGCTAATCAAATCGTTTCTTCTGTCTAGACTTCACCTAAGTTGATCAACTTAGCTTAGTTCATGTATTTTAGATTCATTATATATACAGTTTTTTTTTTGGATTGATTTCCCATAATCTCCATTGACTCTAATTGGAAATGTGTAATATAAGACCGAGATAATCGCATATATATTAAATGAGAAATGATGTACATTTAAAAAATATATATACAAAAGATAAAACCTTTATAGACAAAAAGATTTCTAGTGAAAAAAAATGCGATTTCTGTGGATCGAACACAGTACCTTCAGATCTTCAGTCTGACGCTCTCCCAGGTGAGCTAAAACCGCTAATTCATATTTAATTTAAGATTTTGTTCTACTATATTTCAAATAAAATTTAAGAAGAAAAATCCTCAAGAGGCTTCTTCTTTACTGCTTACGAATAGGGTCTGTTGGTTGATTGAAGAAGAGGTGATCTTTTTTGGAATTATTTTGAAATTTGTTACTATATTATTACTATTATTTTATTATTAAATTTAAACAAAAACTATATCAAGGAAGATTTAACCGAAAAGAAAGATATTGAAGTTTTTTTTTTTACTACTTGAAGATTACAGATGAACATTCAATAGATAACTGAAATCCATTGATTAGCTTTTATATGAATGTTAAGGTTGGAAACAACAGATATTTGAAATCTTCAGCTAAAGGGATGAAAAAAATTTAGAAAAGATATTTGGAAAGACGGTTTTTGTTGGAATTGATATAATTTTTATATATTATATATTTTTTATCGAAACGTTTATTAGGAAAAAAAAAATCTTAAAATCAAGGGCTAAAAATTCAGAGAAGATATGTGGAAAGATGGATTTATTAAAAATGATTTGTTTTTTTAAAAAGTTTATTATTTTAGATTATGTGTTATTATATATATTATATATTTTAAATGAAACGTTTATTAGAAAAAAAATTCTTTGAAATATATATATATATATATATATTTAAATATTTTTAAACATTACTTTTACTTTCATATAGAAATAAATATCTGGATTTTATAGAGTAGCCTTTTAAGGATTTTATTTCACAGAAGTTCCTTAATTTAGATTTAACTAAACCATGTGGCGGACACGTCCAAAATTTTACTTGTCCGAGACAACACGAACCAATTTTTTTTTTTTTTTGAATTTTGGTGAAATTGGCGGAAAAAAAATATGGTGGTGGGACGCGTTTTGAAAACAATTCAATATGCGGGCAAAACATATATTTTGGAATTTAATAGTGACTATTGAATCTGATTAAAAATCATCTCTAATATTTAATTTACAACAATTTAGACTCTGCTGATAATTGCTGGAACCGATATTTGATTATATTTAGTGTTTCTGCTGTTAACATACAAACTTTTATTCTTCATTGACAGAGGGGATATATATCATTTTGCTTAACGTTTATTTGATCACGTTCTGTGTGGTTATAAATATATATTTTTGCTTGTTGGGCGGCTATTTATTCAATAAAATCTTCTGTCACCCCCTCTCAATCTAATTGACACGATTCATATCAAATACCCGTCAAGATAATTAAACCAACTTTCTTCGTTACATTCAAGTATAACCCATCTGAAGAAATGGGTAAAGCAAAGAAGAAAAACCGCAATGGTTCTGACAAGTTGAAGAGGGAACAATCATGGACTAGGATTCCACCTTCCGATGAGGAGGATGAAGATGATGAAGTCATTAGCAAAAGAAGATCAAGAAGACTGGTCACAACTAACTATGCTGAGTCAACTAGTGATCTTGATGATACTCGCGATGACAGCGATGACGATTCAGATATCAATATTGACAATACAATAGATGAGTCCAGGATTGAAGACGTCGCTCCACAAGTTGAACAAGAAGAAGATGAAGACCATGAAGAGGATATAGTACCTTTCAGAAATACAAGAAGAAGCGCCAGAAGCTTTTCCAAATCCAGTCAAGATGTTGTTGAGAATAATTTCTCAGGGGAAGATGACGAAGTATATGAAAAACCGGTTCATCATCAAAGATCAACCAGAAATAAAAGATCTAGAAAATCAAAAGACGACGATGATGATTATTCCATAGATGAAGCATCCGAAGGAGAAGAACATGAAGACGTTGATATAGACTCTGATGTCTCAATTGACCTCAAGCCACGTGCAAAGCCCTTCATAGTCAGAGACGATGATGATGATGAAGATTACGAATATGGAGATACAAAGAGATCAACCAAACGTCGGAGAAATAAGCTGAACCTGGAAATCGATGGAACATTTGGAACACTGAATGATGTAGACCCTGATCAACCACAGAATGGTGAACTCCTTGATGAATTGGCGGATTTGAGGGATGAAGATTCTACTTATAAGAAGAACAAACTTTCAAGACTTAGAGCAAACACAAAGAAAGTAGACTATTCTATTCCTCCTCCTTTAGGGGACTCTGCATTATTTGCATTAGGTTCTGATAATGTCGGCAATGATTACACTTCTAGAGCAGGTAGAAGAGCTGGAACTACAACCGGTCCTATCAGAAGATTGTATCCAACCGGAGGTCCATTTGGTGGCGGAGATGTTGTTTCCATTTTCAATAAAATGACCAATGTCAATAATAATGACATATCCAAACAGTTAACAGGGGGTGTTGATTCCGACTCTTCTGATGATGAGATTCTTCCTGTTGGTGGAGTTTCGAACAGAAAAAACAGCTCTCTTACGGGTAAAGCTAAAAAGAACGCCAATGCAGATACCGACCCATTGGGTGTTGATATGAATATCGACTTTTCACATGTTGGTGGGTTGTCTAATTACATCGATCAGTTGAAGGAAATGGTGGCATTGCCTTTGTTATACCCTGAAGTATATCAAAGATTTGGTATTACACCCCCAAGAGGTGTTTTATTCCATGGACCACCTGGTACAGGTAAGACTCTCATGGCCAGAGCTCTTGCAGCTTCTTGTTCTTCAGAAGGACAAAAGATTACGTTCTTTATGAGAAAAGGTGCAGATTGTTTATCCAAATGGGTTGGTGAAGCTGAAAGACAATTGAGATTATTGTTCGAAGAAGCTAAAAAGCAACAACCATGCATTATTTTCTTCGATGAAATCGACGGGTTAGCTCCTGTGAGATCTTCAAAACAAGAACAAATACATGCTTCTATCGTCTCTACTTTATTGGCTTTGATGGATGGTATGGATAATAGAGGCCAAGTGATTGTTATTGGTGCGACTAATAGACCAGATGCTGTTGATCCAGCTTTAAGAAGACCTGGTAGATTTGACAGAGAATTCTATTTCCCGTTACCTGATATTAAAGCAAGAGAAGAAATACTTAAGATTCACACCAAGAAATGGGAACCTGCACTTCCACTGCTATTTGTTTCTAAGGTTGCTAAATTAACCAAGGGTTATGGTGGTGCTGATTTAAGAGCATTATGTACCGAAGCTGCTTTGAATAGTATTCAACGTCGTTATCCACAAATTTATTCTTCCAATGATAAATTGAAAATCGATCCTTCTACTATTTCTGTTTCGGCTAGAGATTTTATGAAGGCTCTCGAGAAGATTGTCCCTTCTTCAGCCAGATCTTTAGCCAGTGGATCTGCTCCTATTCCTGAACATTTGACTTCGTTGTTAGACGAACCCTTATCCCAAATCACTAATAAATTGGATAAATTGATTCCAAGAAGTAAGAAATTGTCTACTTTAGAAGAAGCCAAGTTCATTGATCCAACAGAAAATGACCTTGATGGTGGGTTTGGTAAACATGAACTTATCAAAAGATTAGAATCTTCAAGAGTTCATAGACCACGTATGTTGATTTGTGGTGAACCTGGAAATGGCCAACAATATCTCGGTGCTGCTGTTTTAAACCATTTGGAAGGTTTTAATGTCCAATCTCTAGACTTGTCTTCTTTGTTTGGTGATTCTACTAGATCGATTGAAAATGCTATTATTCAAACATTTGTCGAAGCAAGACGTCACAAACCTTCAATCATCTTCATTCCCAATGTCGATATTTGGTATGAGACAATTCCAGAATCTGCCAAGTCTACGTTGGCTGGGTTGTTAAGATCCTTGTCTTCTACTGAAAAAGTATTGCTATTAGGTGTTTGCGATTTGCCAAAGGATGAAATTCCAGGAAACTTAAAGTCTTTGTTTGGTTTGACTGATAACAATATTGTTAATTTACCTTATGCTGAATATGAACAAAGACTTGAATTTTTCAAGCCCTTATGGAAGGCTGTTCAAATGAAACCAATTGAGTATTTGGATTCTCGTAAACCTCGAAAGTTGGAGGTATTAGAAAAAGTTGATCTCAAAAGAGAAAAGCAAGAAGATACAGAAGATTTGAAGTCTTTTGAGAAAGCGGATATGCAACTTCGTAATACCTTGAAAATCAAATTATCAGGATTGATGGATCTTTTGAAACCACGTTATAAAAAGTTCAAAAAGCCTATCATAGACGATTTTCATTTATTACACTTCTTCGAACCTTTACCGCTTGATTCCCCGGAACCATTATATTCCAAGGACGGTGATATGATCTTAGAAAGGACAACAGGCAAAAAATTCTACAATATTGACTTGGATACTATTGAAGAGAGATTATGGAATGGATATTACTTACAACCAAAGGAATTCATGAGGGATATCGAGATGATTTACAAGGATTGCATCACTTCTAACGATAGGGACAGAATAATCAAGGCCAGTGAAATGTTATCAAACACCCAGGTGTATATTGAAGAAATCTCTGTTCCTGAATTTGTCGACCAATGTAAGTCCTTAAAGAGAAGGGAGTTGAAGAGACGTGTGATTTTGGTGGAAGAATTGAAGAAGCAGCAGGAAGAAGCCAAGACGTTGGAAGCAATAGAGGAAATTGAACCAGAATCTCTTGTTAAAGATGTCGAGTTCGTTGGTGTTGGTGCTGGTGCTCAATTACAATTGCAACTTAAGGAGGGGGTTGAATCTTCTTTGAATGTTGCTGAATCAGAGTTACAAGATGAAGAATCAAATACTGGTGCTACCATCATTGAAAGTCAAGCGAACTCTGAAGCTCATAAACTAATGAATAATTTCGCTATTGATTCTCAAGCAACATTAGAATCTCATGAACCACAGGCAAATATTGAAAATGAAGAAAATCAAGTTGAAGAAAAGGAAATTATAACGACCGAAGCTTTATCCAACGACGTCCAAGTCGAGCCTGAAGTTGAAGTTAAATCTGAACCCGAAACTATAGAAGAAGAGGATCCAGAATTTGAAATTAATATATCTAAAATCCAAACTCTGGAACAACAACTAGCTACTGATAGTTTTGAACTTTCCATTGAAGAACTCGAACAATTAAACGCTGCTTTGATGGAAATAGTATGGGAAGATCATCAATCTTGGAACCGAAATGAGACGTTGGAGAAAATTAGTAAGGAGTTGTCTTCGATTTTGAAGACTTTACAAGGGTCGCATTGATCAACTGGGCGTTGATTCAATTTAAAAATGTAATAATATCAATAATATGTACATGTTTTGTAAAATTTAATCATCTATATTTGTATAAATAAGTGTCCTTATATAGTAAATTTACAACTTATTCAAATTCTTCAACAACTTGGCAACCTTGAATAATTGATTGTCATTACCATATTGTGAGATGATCTGTAACCCAATAGGAATCTCATCATCGACAAACCAAGGCACAGATAAAGCAGGCAACCCGGCCAATGAAGCAGGGGATGTAAGAATATCCATGGCGTAGCCTTCAGGGATAGTTTGATCTTGATATTCCTTTACAGTTGGTGCAATGGAAGTGACAGTTGGTGCTAAAATAAAATCAATATCTCCCGATATTTGATCAGAATTAGGGTTAAAAATATTAGTGAATTTAAAAATTTTATTAAAATCCATGCGTAGTTCATTACGAACTTGAGAAGCTTTCAGAAAATTCTTCTCATATGAATCAGAACTGAGATTGTAATTTCCCAAGATAATACGATCTTTAACCACTTTACCAAACCCTTGTGTTCTTGTCATAGCATAGGCATTGGTGTCTTGGCCTGAACGATGTCCATAACGAATACCGTCGTATCTTGCTAAGTTGGAAGAAGCTTCTGAAGTGGCTAAGATAAAATAAACATAGATGGCGTTTCTTATATTTGGAATTGATATAGGAACAATCTCATGGCCTTGTTCTAATAATTTGGATAATGATTGGGAAAGACCTGTCTTAACTTTCTCTGATAGCAAATCAATCATGAACTCTTCTGGAACACCAATTCTATACCTTTCAGGGGTTTCCTCCTTGGATTGTAAATGATTGATCTTTTCTCTAAACTCGGGCAATAAACTAGTTGGATCCTTAACATCATATTCATCCAAATGTCTATAAACTCTCTCCAACAATTCCAAATCCTTAGCCATGATGCCAACAGTATCCAGACTTTGAGCATAGGCAACCACACCCCATCTCGATAATCTTCCATAAGAAGGTTTTAATCCATAAATCCCATTAAAAGCAGCAGGAACACGAACTGATCCACCTGTATCTGTTCCTAATGAATAATCAGCCAATCCATCAACAGCAACAGCAGCAGCAGATCCACCTGAGCTACCACCAGGAATTCTAGAATTTACACCTACAGGATAAAGAGGATTCAATGTAATTCCAAAATGTGAATTAGTCGTCGAAGAACCCATACCGAATTCATCCATATTTGTCTTTCCTATGATTGTTGAACCAAACGATTTCACTCTACTGACAACCGTGGCTTCGAAAGGAGATGTGTAATTATGAAGAGTCTTCGAAGAACATGTTGTTGGTTCTTCTAGTGTACAAATGTTGTCCTTAATTGCAACTATAGTTGTGGCTTTTGGTATGGTTTTTTCAAGTTCATGAGATGGACGGATTGAAGTGAAGATGTTATATTTATTTTGTGCCCTTGTCAGATTTTGAAGAAATGTATTGATAGATCTTGTACTTGTCATTTCTGATGATAGCTTATCAATCAGGTATGATCAATGTTTTTTTTTTTTAAAAAAAAAAGGTTTTTTAATATGTGATATACTATTCAATTTTTGAAATCGATTTTTCTTTGAATCTTGCATCAATGTCACGTGTGGACTCTCATTTGGAGTAATGATAACTTGTTGCTTAAACAGGAGATAATCGCGCACCAGAAAATCAAATTTATGCACACCAACTTTAAACTTCGTATATATAAAATAAGTAGGAAATTTGCTAATATATTTTCACCTAAGGTCTACTGATATCTATGAGCCAATTTGAAAAAAAAAAAAAAAAACTGTTAATGAGCTTGATATTTAAACATGTATAGTTTATATAAAGTAGCAGAGTGATTGTAATTTGCTGCTTCATAGGTTATAATATAATGACAACAAGAACAGACTTTGCAAGTTGCTCGACTAATTTCAAGTTAAATTATTAAGAAATTTATTATTTATCAAAAAAAAAAAAAAAAAAACGTCCTTGGGCCGCGGTCCAAATCATTCCTGATCAAATTTACATCTATCGGTATTCAACTTTCAAAGCCCACAATACACATGTAGGCTGCATCTTTAAGAAATAACAAAAAGGCACATGATTGTGCTTTCACGAATTTTTTGTGTCAAAGCCTCTGTGGCCGGCTTGGTAAAATTTATTTGTGCATAATTATATCTGAACATTAAAAAAGAAAAAAAACCACCTTACCCCAAATATCTTTGTTCGCAAATGAGAAAGTAATTGGGATCAAGTTATGAAGTAAGGTTATAAGAAAATCAGGTTGGAATTAAAAAAAAAAAAGACACACGGAAGAAACACGAAAATTTTGTTGGCTTAATATAATCCCGGTTACTTCCGGAAATAGTGAAGTGTTTCACGTATGTACGGTTGATTTTTCAAAAAGGGGGTGACCTCAAGATAATCCCGAAGGATAAATAAATAGTTCGTAAAAAATAATAGTTTTGCTACATATTATCACAGTTTTTCTTGTGATGAATAATAAGCGAGTTTGTATTTAACACCATATAATACATAAATATGGATCAAGTAATACGCTGTGAAGCGTGTTATGTATAAAACATATGGATTCAGAAATGTTTGTTTATCCCCACAGTAAAAGTCCTAGATAAAATATTATACTTTTTAAAATTCTAAAGGTATAAAAGATGAACTTTATATATATATATATAGAAGATTTGAAAGAACAATATACACAGTATAATCATAAAATATATATCTAATCCATATGCAGAATGAAATATTATTCATGGTGCATAAATTAATAGCGTCTTCCGTAGTACATCAAAAAAAAAAATCAAAAATGATCTTTGATTATTCGAGATCTACTTAATTTTTTTTTTTTTTTTAAATATATATTCGGGTTTTTATGTATATATTGTCCATATTGCATATAAATTTTTGTACAAATATGCAAATAATTTGACCGTATAAACTAAATATAGGGCTAGTACTTATACTTTTGTACTTTCGAAATTTCAGTATGAAATCTAGATCAAATTTTACGCTATCAGCTTCGTATGTTCTTTGTAACAATAAGATTATTATATATATTTTTTTTCCAAAACTAGGCAGCCCTAGTTTTCTAGTTGCTATCGAATTTTATAATAGAATTTTCGTAAGATTTAGATAAGTAGAGGACTAATTTAATATTTAGATACAAATTGTTGACCAGTTGAATAAAATTTCGGAAATTGGTGTTAAGATCAATATTAAGCTGGATTTGGAAACTCGAGAAATAAAGATTGTTTATTAAGCTGTATATATAGAGAGAAAATTAAAACCGAAGAATTTAACCAACATTGATAATAGGGAAAAAAAAAAGCTGTTATATTTTTTTTTTTAAAGTGATGATGTTCTAGCCCACACATAAACTTTAAAACTAAAAACTTTACTTATCTCATATATGCAGTCCCCGCATACTTTAAAAGCGGAACTTTACCCAGCGAATAAGGCGGTATCATGACACTGTCCAGAAATCGCTATTTTTTTTTTTTTTTTTTTTGGATCTTCCCTTTGGTCAGATCTAGGAAATTTTAAACTTTAAATTCATAACACTATATATTCAAACTTTATGTATTGTCTAAAGGAAAGTTCTGGACTTATATATATATATATTAGATTTATAAAAACCGTTCTTCAATGTCTATTCATATGCATAAAGATCGCCTAGATCCTAAACATATGTATAATCTATCAAAGAATTACACATTAGCCTCTTGAAAAAAAGACTGTGGATCACATAAATATTAAATAGATCAGGTTTTATATAGGATATTCTTACTTTATAAGATATATATATATATAATCTGTTGCCTTTTAAGCGTAGCAAACAAACTAACAAAAAAAAAAGCCAAGTCTTTAAGTACGTCAAAATCAGCGCAGATCCCTTTCTTTTTTGAAAAAAAAACAACAACAAAAGTCCAAGCTACGTATATGTGCATATACGTATATTTACATATATTTCTAGTTATAAACAACTTTTTCCCCCCTAAAGATCCAAAAGTTTGCTAGCCTAATCAGTGGGCAGACGTGCTGCACTGCTACATATAGAGTAAATGGCTCGTCACAAGATCAAATTATCTTTGAATCTCTGTTTTTTTTTTCTATTTAATAAAAAAAAAAATAAAAAAAAAAAAATGGGGG
>JADIOT010002546.1:38886-72062 GCA_018343995.1 Waltiozyma sp. UFMG-CM-Y6624
TACGTTTTTTTTTTTTTTTTTTTTTTAATCTATATTATTTATATTTTAAATTAAATAGCACAAAAGGGTAAAATATTAAATCAAATTACTTTATTATTCAACAAATTTTCAAACAAAGTCGAGAGAGATAATGATCTCATCCCAAGCACAAAGACAACCTTTTATAACACAACCAATGTTCAATACTAATTATCCACAAATCAACACAACAGGTTCCAGTGAAGATTCTGGGTTATCACCCCGTCAAAAAATTTTCAATCCAGAATACACTCAATCAAATGTTCCTATGAATTCTATGACGTTCAATGGATTTTCATACCAACCAATCCATCAAATGGTGCCACAACAACAACAACAACAACAGTTCCCTTATCACCAAAAAGTTTCTAACCAATATTACAACCAAGAATATCAGAATTCTCCACAAACAATTCCAAACCCTTATTTGGGTAATTATCCTGTTGTCAATATGATCAATGAAGGTACAGTTTATTCAAACGATTATATGAAAAACAGATATTCCCCTCCTGTTAAGACTGGTTATTATGTTGATGGTCTTTCATATCCATTGTCTCATCATGAATCAACAACAACAACAACTGGAATGGGATATAGTAGTGGAGGAATGTATACATTACCTTCAACAACAGATATCAAGATCTCTAATCCAAATCCAACCAAATCAAATCGTTCACCAAAACCTAAACGTCAACAACTTTCAGCTCTTCCAGTGGTTCCACATAATCCAACAGTATCAATTGAAAAATCAGAAACTTCAGAAATAATAACTTTCCCATATACCAAAAATCGTAAAATCCAAACTTATAGAATAACACTTCCTTTACATCTAAAAGAATCTCAAATCCCTGAAATATTAAATTCATTACCAATTACTGCTGATTTCAAATCGAAAAATGCAGTATATCCAAATGCACTTGTTCCACCTGAACAATACATGGGACGTCGTCAATCTTATGAAATGTCTGTCAATGAACTTGGTTGGGTCATTGCTTGGCTTAATAAACACCAATTGGAAGGTAAAAAGGGTGTTATTCAAAGATGTGTTGATCATTGGAGAAATTCAAGAGGAGATTTGGGAACTATGAGTAGAAGAGCTAGAAGATATGTTGTTAGACCGAGTAGAAGATCTTCTACAACAAATGGGAAAGGAAATAGTTTACATAATTCAATTATTAGAAGATCTGTTTGAATATATATATATATATATAAGGATGATATAATTAATATTCATAAGTAATATGTTCTTTAGACAATTCCATATTGAAAATAGATGAAACTATCCACCCCCATTCAACAATTTTACCTGAAATTTCATAATTCTCACCATCAGTGTTTAAAAATCCGATTAATCTTTCATCAAAGGATTTATCATTGGATAAAAAGATAAATGTGTTTTTATCTCCTTTCTTTTTACCCTTTGTATATTTCAAATTAGATAAATTTTTCAAATCTTTTAAATTTTTGAAAATTTTTATATCTTTAACTCCATGATTTTTCAAAATTTTAGAAATTGTATCAATTCCACCTGGTAATTTGGATATTATATTAAAGGTTAATCCTTGGAAAAGTTTGATTTTGTTAAGATAATTAGATTGACAACGGGTAACTAAAGTTTTCAATCCAACCGAATTGTTTTCCTTTACCGATGAAGAATTTTTAATCTCTAGAGAATATTTATCAACAGAAGGTAATGAATCTATGTTATATGGATCTGATTTGTATTGAGTTACGACATCCTTAAAGAATTCTGGAATTATGATATGTTGAATGTTATGACTTAATGAAATTAAAAACTTTTCTGTTCTTAACATTCTTGGTGCTGCAATCGTATTGATGTTTGATTTCAGATCTTTATATAAATGAATACCAAGATTTGTAAGAAGTGATGTATCTGTCTTGTTAAAGGAGACTTCCCAACCTGTACATATGGCATTAATGTTATATTTTGTTGTTGGTTCTGGAGTAATTGAAGAATTATCGATAGTAATTGATGTGGTGGATTCCTTCTTAGGTCTCTTAACAGACTTGTTCTCAATTTGTTCTAAGATTTGCTTTTCTTCAGCTGTCAAATTGGCCTTCAAATCTTCCTCTGTTCCAGACTCTCTAGCACGTTTTAATTTCTTAGTCATTTTTTCCACTTTAATTCTTTTCTTATTCTCAGCAATTTCTTCCGGTAATAACGGAACATCATGAGATTTAACTTGTTTTTCAAAAACATTTAATTCTTCCATATCGGCATGTAATTTCTCACTGGCCGCATTCTTAGCTTTACGACCGACTCTGACCCTACTTGGAGTTGAAGTCTTATTGGCTAGCTCGATGATTTCTTCAATGACAACTTCTTGGTTGGGTTTGATAGGTGATAGAGGTGGGTTAGATGATTTTTTAGGATCTAAAGACGAAGACTCAACTGGTAACGTAGAAGTATTTAATGGTGGTGTAACATTTTCTTTATTTGTGATTATGTCATTAGTGGTTGTATGTTCAGTTTGAGGAGTATCTTCTTTTTCAGATTCTCTGGCTTTATCAAGAATATCCTTGGATGTGACCAAATCTAAGGGGTCTTCATCTTGTGAATCTTCAATCAAATTTCCAATAGTAGTCAGTTCGCCTTCACCTGATTCAAGGAACTTTTTCAGAACTTTAACTTTCAAAGGAGTATCACCAATTAACTCATTCATATTGAAATGATGTGGATAATAAGAATATCTTGGATGAGAAGTTGGCTTTAAACACCAATCAGCATAAGTTTCTTCCAACCAAAGATGATTGATGATTTGAACAGTTCCCCATTTAACCGCACTTTCGTATTTCTTACCCGCAGTAGAAGCAGCAATCAAATGGGTGTTTTTCTTGTTCAAAGTGGTGGTAAATTTAGCACCTAGAGCTTGAACTAATTTGGTAACATATTGTCTAGCATCACCCGTGTAATTTGTTGAAGAAATGACGAAATCTTTCATTTCTGGAAATCCACCACGAACCCATGGATGATGGAGTAGCTTTTCATAGGGAGAGATAAACCGTTGATGTTCTTGCATCCAATAAACCCAATATAATGAAGCCACAAGTATATTGTTTTTCATGGCTGTCTGATATTCTAATCCATCACGGAATTTCCCAATGAAAATGTTAGCTTTATTGATATCTTTAGTGACTTTACCACCCGCTGAAGTTTCTATCCATGATACAATATCAATTGCTGTTATCTGTTGGAGTTGTAAGTCTGAGCCAAGATAAATGATTTTACCAGAAAGGATATTACCTGGTTGTAATTGACTCTGTTCCTTAATGACCAATTGACTGGCATTTTTTAATTTGGTGTTTAATTCATCTTTATCCTCCACCAATAAATACGGAGTAACATCAAGTTTTCTTCTTAGCTTGATACAGTCATCAATCCAATTAGGAACAACAATCAAGATTTTCGGCTCTTGAATAGTGTTAACTACAATACAACAGTCTTCTTCAACATCTGTAGAGATCAAATGAGTGACAAATTTGTTCAAAGTATCAGAAAAACTACCTCCAAGAGCTCTAACGGCACCGTAAATAGCTTCTTTATCAGAATCTGGTAATCCACCAACACAAACTGTTACATCTTTCAAGACATGTTCAGGATTTGGTGAGAATGGTCTAATTGAAGGTTGTCTTTTCAATTCGTTAATCTTAAGAATAAATTGAGATGTAACAACAGGGATCAATTTCTCCTGGATGAATTTGTATAGAGGAAAATCAGAAGTATTGGATATAATATGAGTGAATTCCTTCTTGACAAATTCTTCGGCTGTAATTTGCTTGTTGATATCTTGTATTTGTATGGGAACATTGAATTCCTTTAAGATATCAGTTATAATGGAGATCTCCTTCTCATCTAATTCGGAAGATCTCAAAATAAGAAGCTTAAAATTCTCATACAGATTTTTTAAGTGAAGAGGTGGCATTTTATACTTTATAGTAGTAGTGTTGATGAGTTTTGTTTATTGTAGAAAAAAGTAAAGGAAAAAGATGAAAACTCTTTAACGTGGCAACTTTTAAATAAGGTGGTTTGTTTTGGTTTTGGCCCGCCATCAAAAATTTATGTCAACAAATAGCGCGCGTGTTTTTTTTTTTATATAATTTGAAAAAAAAAAAGACACGAAAAGTTACTAGTCACGTGTCACATCTCTCCTAAAGTGTAAATTGTTGAGGGCACGTATGAGTGCTCGCGCCCAGTTCGGATAAATCCCAAAATGATAACGCAATATAATCTCTTTCTCTCTCTGTGTGGATTTTTTTTTCCCTCTTAAACGTTCCCTTCTTTTACAACATATAAGCAGACAACATCTTTTTAAAACAAATCATACTATGGGTCACTTAATCACTGTTTCGACCTGTTCGCTTAATCAATGGGCTCTGGATTTCATTGGAAATAGAGACCGTATCTTACAATCCATCAAATTTGCTAAAGAACAACATTCAAAACTTAGAGTTGGTCCTGAATTGGAAATCACCGGTTATGGCTGTTTAGATCATTTCTTAGAAAACGATACATATTTACATGCTTGGGAAATGTACGGTTCTATTCTTGCTGATCCAGCCACTCATGGAATTCTTTTGGATATTGGTATGCCTGTGATTCATAAAAATGTTCGTTATAATTGTCGTATGATTTCTTTTGATGGAAAGATCCTTCTTATCAGACCTAAGTTATGGTTAGCCAACGATGGTAATTACCGGGAAATGAGATTCTTTACACCATGGCAACGTGCCAAATACGTTGAGACTTATACTTTACCATCTTCAATTCAACGTATTACAAGTCAAAAAGTTGTTAAGTTTGGTGACGCTGTAATTGAAGCTATGGACACTGTTATTGGTGCCGAAACATGTGAAGAGTTGTTCACGCCACAAGCTCCACATATTTCTATGGCTTTAGACGGTGTTGAAATATTTACTAATTCTTCTGGTTCTCATCACGAATTGAGAAAATTAAACACTCGTATGAATTTAATTCAAGAAGCTACTCAGAAATGTGGTGGTGTTTACCTTTACTCCAATCAAAGAGGTTGTGATGGTGATAGATTATACTATGACGGATGTGCCATGATCGTGATGAATGGTAAAGTTTTAGCCCAAGGTGCCCAATTTGCCATGGAAGATGTTGAAGTTCTCACTGCAACTATTGATTTAGACGATGTTAGAGCTTATAGATCTTTGATGTCACATGGTTTACAAGCTTCAAATGTCTCTCAATCCTATGAACGTGTTCTTTTGGAATCTCAATTATCTCCTTCTTCCGTTCAGTTTAATCCAGATATAATTCCAACCAAACCACGTGAGATTAAATATCATACTCCGGAAGAAGAAATTGCTCTTGGTCCAGCTTGTTGGTTATGGGATTATGTTCGTCGTTGTAATGGTGGTGGGTTCTTCTTGCCTTTATCTGGTGGTATTGATTCTTGTGCCACTGCTGTTATTGTTCATTCCATGTGTCGTCTTGTTGCCGAAGCTGCTAAAAATGGCAATGAACAAGTTATTCAAGATGCTAAGAGGATTGCTAATGTTAAAGACCAAAATTGGAAACCTATTGATCCAGTTGATTTTGCCAATAGAATCTTCCATACAGCTTATTTAGGAACCGAAAATTCCTCTTCGGAAACACGTGATCGTGCTGCCCAATTGGCTTCTGATATTGGGTCTTATCATATTGGATTGAACATGGATTCTCTTGTTAGTGCTGTTATATCTGTTTTCCAAGTTGCTACAGGAAAGAAGCCAATCTTCAAGATCTTTGGTGGGTCTCAGGTGGAAAATTTGGCCTTACAAAATATTCAAGCAAGATTACGTATGGTTTTATCTTATTTACTTGCCCAATTATTACCTTGGTGTCGTGATAATCAAAGAGGTGGGTTATTAGTTCTTGGATCGGCAAATGTTGATGAAGCTCTTCGTGGGTATCTGACTAAATATGACTGTTCTTCTGCTGATTTGAATCCAATTGGTGGGATTTCCAAAACCGATTTGAAGAAGTTCATCAAATATGCAGCCAGTGAATTTACCTTGCCTATTTTGATCGACTTTATCACTGCTACTCCTACTGCTGAATTAGAACCAATCACTGCCGATTATGTTCAGTCAGATGAAATCGATATGGGTATGTCTTATGATGAATTATCCCAATATGGTCAACTGCGTAAGATCTCCAAATGTGGGCCATACTCCATGTTTTTAAAGTTATACCATGAATGGACCCCAAGATTAACCCCAAGAGAAATTGCTGATAAGGTCAGAGGGTTCTTCTGGTTTTACGCTGTCAATAGACATAAGATGACTACTATTACGCCTTCGTACCATGCTGAAAATTATTCTCCAGATGATAACAGATTTGATTTAAGACCTATTTTGATCAGTCCTAGATTTGAATGGGCTAATAAGAAGATTATGGAAATTGTGGAGATGAGTGAAAGAAGAGAACAAGGAAAATCTGTTGAAGATTTGACCATTGATTAGAATTAACATGTAATATTATATATATGTTAAATTTGTTGTAACTTTTGCTTTTTATTCGCCAATAAAAGAGGTTTATTACAAGTCTCCAAAATATCACTAATATCCTGATTTTCATCAGCCATAAGATTATCAAATAAATCAGCCTCTTCATTTTCATCATCACTAATCAATTGAATATCTTTACTTTGCAAAAAGGCATCTAAATTTCTCAAACCATAAAATTCTAAAAATTCTTCTTGAGTTAAATAATCTGCCCATTTAATTTCAGGAAATTCATCCAATTTTAATACACGATTTTTCTTTTGTCTAGGTTCAGGAGCTTTACCATTCTCTCTTGTATAAAATTCTCTCAATAGCAAAATAGCACACTTTCGATAAATCCCTGGGTAACTATCATAACCTTTAAACCCATCTCTCAAATCAGGATCCTTATTAACTCTAAGAACAGATCCATTTCCTCCAAATCGTTCATTCCCACATCCAAAGTAAACTTTCCTTATTCCGATCTGTCTTATAGCAGAAGCACACATAACACATGGTTCAACGGTGACATACAGATCGACTTCTTGAAAAATATCTGTTGGTTGTTTACCACCTATCATTTTTTCATTATTAACTTGATATTCTTGAAGTACGGCAACTTTACTCAAAATTTCTTCGATACCTCTAAATTCAGCATGCTTTACACCAGATAATGAATCATTGGTAGAGTTCATACCATATGACAATATGGTGTTCGTAGGAGAATGGACGAATATACATGCCACTGGAACTTCGTTATTGTGAAGAGCATGTGAAGCTAAACGAAGTGCTTGCTTCATAAAATGATGATGTTTTGGTTGAAGTGTTTCTAATGATCCTTTATTGGTGTCTGTACTCATGGCCATTTTTTTTTTTCATTCAATCTTGTAGTTCGATATGATCTATATTAATATTTGATCTCCGTTAAGGGAATGATTTTAGTTTTTTTTCATATATATATATAGGCTTCAATATATGGATTTCAGCGGCTAATTTGTTTTCAATATTATATAATAAATTTATTTATTATATAATTTTTTTATTTTTTTTACAAGATCATATTTACGTGGTCACGTGAGGTCGTGAATAAGAAGCCATGACAGATATATACAATTTCTTTCTTCTTTTATTTCAAATAAAAACGTATGAAATGAAACATTATAAGCTTTCAAAACTGTATATATATTTATGTGATTAAATTATTTTGTTCTCTCTTTTTATTTTTATTTTGTTTATTTCAAACTAAAGTCTTTTCGATATCTTCCCATTTCCCAATTAAATTCTCATAGAATTCAATATTCTTATCAGCTAATTTCCCTAAAGATTCTTTCAATTCAATGGATTTCCTAGTTTCAAAATAATTAATCTCATTTAGAGTTGATTTCTCGAATTCATCACTAATTTTTTTAGAAATTTCAAGTTCTTTGGATAATTTTTCAATTTTAATTTCCAATTTATTCAATTTTTCTCTCTTATTTAAATCTGGATTTTGTCCTGTTAATTCTTCAAACTTAGAACTGAAGAATCCAGTAGTACCTCCTGTAATTATAATGTTCTTTTCATTCGTGGATCTTTCCAAATATTCTGCAATTGCTTCGAAATCCATTTGTTTCTGATCTTTCAATTTAATAAGATTTCTAACTGAATTGATGTAATGTTCCAAATCTTTTAAAGAGATCAAATATTCATTATCTAAGAATTGTTTCAAATTAGCAAAACCCAAACTTAAACCTTGTAATCCTTCAGAAAACTTGATGAAAGGAATTTGCAATTCCGGTTCCAATTCTGCAATCTTTTTAATTTGATAGGAAAAATCGTAATAATCTTGTTCCAAATCACCGTATCTTTTCATGATTTTTTGAAAGATCTTATCAATCCTTGAAACATTCTCATCTAATTTATCGGATCGTTCCTTTATAGCGATGAATTCCTTGCTTTGTAAATTAGGAGTCTTGAAAGCATTAATAAAAACATCCGTAATGATCCCTCCATCAGAAGTCAAACTGGAACCAGTATTATTAGATTGATATTCATCTGATTTGTGAATCTTTAAGTTCGTCTTATAAGACCCCCAATCTGTGCTCTCTAAAAAAATATGGTAGATCTTAGATTTCTTTAACACTGGATGTTGTTCAATACGTTTAAGAAATCTTGCCAAAGATTGACATCTTTTTTGTGTAAATTCTATAGAGAACCGATCACCTTTAAGATATTCCAATCGTTGTTTATCAGGAAGTGGAGGAATCACACATTCTGGATGATCATTATTGAGAACTTCATAAAGAAAAACAAAGTCGGAAAATCGACGACGTACGTTAAATTCAAAGGCGTTGAATATAGGATTGTTTGTTTTGGTGGAAACGAGATATGTTATGTAAGTGTTCTGACCGTCTGATTCTTTGAGAGGCAAAGAGGCTGTGGATTTGGTATAAAGTTTGTCAATTTTGCTCTCAGATGTACTAAGATCATTGATTTGTTGTTCTTGTTGTTGTTTGGTAATTAATTTTGGACTTGGAGTGGGATTTGGAGGTTGGTTGATTACTGGTGGTGGTGTGTCGTTAATTGGTTCATCAACAAATTCATCAGACATTTTCTATCTTGTTTAATTATATATTATTAGTTTAAATTTTTTTATTTGTTTTAATTAATTTGGTGAAGATTAAAAAAAAAAAGGATATTGATATTTTTGCCCTTTAAAATATCAGCTTTTGGAGGGAAACAAGACAATTGACTGATAAAGAAACCCGGAATATCAACCTTCTTTTCATTCACGTGATAACTACACACATAAGTAGGTAGAAAGTAACCCTCGAGTTTGACACGAAACCTATATTGAGAAGTTATAAGAATTAAAAAAAAATATTTATATAAAATTATTTTAGGAATTATTGGTTTAATTTTTCAATCAGTTTTTTATTTTTTTTTAAAGAATGTCAACAGTTCCATTGAAACGTCCACTTGAAGACATCACCAAATCCAAATCTGGGTCCCCAGCACCTGATCAACATCGTGTAATAAAGAAAGAACTTGAATCCATCCCATTATCTTCAACACCATCTTTATCAACATCCAATAAATCCAAAAAGCAGAAATTAGAACTTATAAATAAGTACAAACCATTTTATGATTATCAACCGAATTATTTCCTACATACAGCCAATGCCTTACCATTCACGGCTCATTCACGTTTATCTAATTTCTACACAATAGAAGATTGTCCATTTTCAGGTCGTCGTGGTTTTATTTATCAAAAAGTTTCCCCTAACCCATTATTACCTATCATAAAATACTCTCTCACTGAGATGAAACCTTACAAACCAACAATTTCAATGTTTGATAGATCTAGTTCAACTTTACTTTCAAAGGATCTACTTAGTGTGACCACTGAAAAGGGTTGGGTCTCATGTCGTGCCGAATTACCAATTATTGAAGGATTAACTTATTTTGAATATAATATCATCAAGGCAGATCAGAAATCACATGTTAGATTAGGAATAGGCAGAAGAGAGGCTAAATTGGAGGCACCGGTTGGATTTGATGGATATTCTTATGGTATTAGAGATATTACAGGAGAAGGTATTCACTTATCTCGTCTTTCAAAATTTATACAAGATGGTACTAATGGATTTCAAAGTGGCGATGTCATAGGTATTCTTGTATGTCTACCACGAAATAACCAACATGTACTTAGGGATATTGTTAGAGATCAAGTGGTATCAAGATATAGAGGAAGAATATATTTTGAGAAGTATGATTACACCCCGACTTTACAAATGGATCATCTTCATTTCCCATTGACTGTTTATGGTGAAGAAGCTGTCTTGGACTCAGAGATGTTTAAACCTGAGGAAATTCAAGGATCTTATATCCGTGTTTTCAAGAATGGTATTGATCAAGGAATTTTATTTGAAAACTTGTACGAATTCATGAATGGTTGTTCGGAACTTTCTCAAAATAAGTTGAATCCAAATGCAGATAATGGTCTTTGTGGATATTATCCCATGATGTCAGTGTTTGGTGGAGGTATTGCTGAATTCAATGCTGGTCCTGATTTCAAATTCAAACCTGCATTATCGTCTGATGTTAAGGAATATTGGGAATTGTACGAACAGGGAATTGTCGAGGATATGGTTTGGGATATGGTCGATGAGATAGAAGCTGAATTTATCCAGGAAAGTATTGATTTAAGTGAACAAAAGCAACAATAATTTATATAGATAGATAATAATTTAAATATATAGAAAGAGAGATGTCCAAAATCTTTCTATGCGGACATATGCATGCAGTTTCGCGGAATGTACATGATTTGTCCAGGAATTCTAAACTTTATTGATTTTTGTGGAAAAAAAAAAGAATTAACATAAACAATATTAGCTTTCCAACAATACCTTCTTCTTTTTTTTTAAAAGACATAAAAAAAAAAGATCAAATGGATACTCAGAAACTAGCAAGTATTATAAGATCTTTAGATACAATTCCTTTATCAAATGTCGGTTCTAAAAATATTATAAACACTGATAATTGTCAATCAAATTTAGGGAATAAGTCATTCAATTTTAAGACTAATAAGTTTACCAATAATGCACATACAGGCTCATCGAGAGTCATTAAACCCTTATCAACGAACAGAACAATCAGATACTTTCAAAATATCTCCCAGTATCGTATCCGTTCAAACAACAAAACAGAAGAGAAGAAAGCCGTCAAAGAAGAAGCAACAGCAAATAATTCAACATTCAACCCATACTCCACTTCTCAATTAATCTCATTTATACAAACATATCAAACTCCATATTGGCCAATCAGTCATACTTCCAATTTGAAAACTCTAACACCACTTTATCTTTCATTAAACGGTTGGGTCTGTTCAAGTCATACTAAAGAGGAAATTAGTTGCATTACATGTTTAAATCGAATTATGATAATCATACCTGAAACAAAAGAAACTGAAATAACCGAAGAAGATATAGAAGATCAAAAGATTATAATTGCTGCTTTAGAGGAAAAATATCTTGGATTATTGAAGGAGTCACATGATTTGTATTGTCCATGGAGAAGTTTAATTGAAAAGGATGATAAAAGAAAGGAATTAGTTTATGATGTTTTGGTAGATAGGTTTGATGAGAATTTGCAAAATTTTAAAAACCTTTATTCCTATGATTTGAACTTTTTGCGAAATGCTGATGATGAAACTATTTATAATAAATTGTCATTCGACAAGGAAACAGATTATGATTTAAGTCATTTGGAAAAATGGATGAATTTTCAAACGGATGAACCATTCAACAACAAGGTTCATAAATCTGCCGCATTACTAGCATTATCCAACTGGAAATTATCTTCAGCTTTTTCTTCAGATGAATATCATAAAGGACAACCGATAATCGGGTCTTGTGATGCATGTAATAGAAGATTCTTGATATCTGATCCTGTGAATATCATAGAAGAACATCAAAACTGGTGTCGTTATAATAGAAAAGGTGTTGAAACTTTATTACAAATGTTCAAGATATTGAATTTACAGAATCAATCAGACATTAGAACAGAAGAAATTGAAAATCAAACAAATGTCAGTACCAATTTACAAGCTGATTATGAAGATTTAAAATCTCATTTGTATGAAATTGAAGATAGAACTTCTGAAAGATTGGATAAATTGAGACAAGTTTATTTCGAGTGATTGCATTATATATAATATTGTTGTAATTTTAATATATAAAAGAGCAAACATGATCAATTAATTTTAAACTAAGTCCTTAATAAATATTTAAATTAAAAAAAAAGTAGTGCTATTTTATAATTACGTGTAAATTAATATTTAATTTTTATACATATATAAAAAAATAAATTAAAAAAATACAAAAATATTTTTCCATTTATAGAATCACCGATCTTTTTAAAAAATAGTTTAAAGTTGTAATTTATGCTTAATTCGAGATACACGTCATATTATCAATATATGTTAAACTTTAATTACTATGTGTATTGTCTAATTTTGGTCTTATCCTATAAATAATATATAACGTATATTTTAGAATAGAGATTTAAGCCTTATTTATACTAGTGAGAAGGGCGATGTTGTATATTCTAGAATGAAAACCACCGAAGTGGAATAGCAATCATATAACGTGATCTATAGAGTACCTATGCTCTATAACACACAACATAACCTTTTATGAAAGCGCACACGATATATGACTTATAATACCACCAACAAAAAAAGATAATGGTCCCTAGCAGGATCGAACTGCTGATCTTCGACTAATATAAAAGCTATTTCAAATTAGTTTTTATATTAGCACGACGCCTTAACCAACTGGGCCAAGGGACCTTTTTGATGTTTTTCCGAACATTAAAGAGATTTAAATATTACAAATAGTTAAATTAGTAGCGTAGTGTAAAACTTTGAATCTTTAGATACACTTGTAATTTAATTGAGTCCAGTTCATTTTCAATATGTTAGGTGATCTATTAATATTTTCAGTGGTACCAAATGAAAGAAAAAAGTACAAAATCATAAAGGATAAGTATTCAGAGTAGGGAAATTGAGATAATTCTGTTCAGTTTTTGGGGGAACGTTTGGGGTTTGGCATTTGACTGGTGATTTTTTTTTTTTGAATATTTACAAGGTTCATATACTTGATATATTGTATTATGGGAAGTTTTGATTTCTTTGAAATGAGTAACATATATGATATATGCTTTAAAAAGAGTTGAAAAAAATACGAAAATAACAATTAAATAGAAGATTACAACATTATATATGATATATTGCGTGTGTTGAGTGAATCAATTGATGAAGTAATAGAATGGAACAACAAAAAAAAGACAAACTAAACACATAAAAAGATTATTTGTCCACTTCAGCGTATAGTCTCTTCTTTTGATTCTCCAACATATATCTTCTTTCTCCATTAGTGAAATCTCTTTCGTTGAAAAACTGATCATTGGCTAAATCCATCGGACTTAAATCATCTTCAGTTAATAATAATGGCTTCGAATCGTTGAATTCCATTTTAATATGTACGAATTTGATTTGATGATCAGGAAATTTGATGGCAAGACCTGTGAGTTTGAAATTATCAACATAATGCGTAAGGATATCATGAATACATTCATTCACTAGTTTGACATCACATCTATACTTCTTATAATCTGTAATCAACTTCAAAGTGGCATCTGTCAATTTATTGTTAATGATAATACAACCAATAGCAATGATATGTGGAGGATATTTCAAAGAAACGTCAGTTTGAAATGTGTCATTTAATAACAACCAACTGATATAACTTGCGTCTTTGGTGATTTTCATAGCTTTGTTGTATTTGACTAGATATTCTTCACTATGATATGTTCTAAAATCAAAGGCAATTGTCTCCAAGATATGGAATTCAACATTGAGAATTCTCTTTCTATAATTTTCAAAATGTTCACTTGGCAGATTAACACCACGTATTTGATTGAAAAGCAATAACAAATCACGAAGTTTCTTAATTGTATCTTCATTTTTGGACACAATGAACAAACATGTGATACCGATATCCACTGGATTCAAACCTGTGGTTGCATTCTTTTCAAATTTATTATGAAGGTAGTATCGTTGATAATAATACATGGCGCCTTCCAGAACTCTCATGGGGAACTTGAAAGCATGACAGATCTTAAGTAAGTATGAATGCAATTGTAGTAATCGTTGATTATAAATTGATAAGTTTTCAACAGTTTTAGAATGGGCAAACTTGATCTGTTGTCTAGTAAGAAACGGTCTTGACAGTTGGATAGTGGAAGTTATTTGTGGTGATAAACCATCAGTGGATGATGTTGAGAGTCCATTTGTTGGTTGCTCTTTTTCACTTGAAGTGTGAAGACGACTTGATGGGCTGAGTGGTATTTTCTTATTATTGGATGATACTGTAGTTTCGGCTTGTTTTATTTGATGAAGGCGCTGAGGTAAGCCTACATTTGGTCCTGTGGGTATCTCTGTCATTTTATGTGATCAGCTGCTCCCCCCTTTTTTTCTTTTTTATTTGACGATTCTTTCAAGGATATGGTTTCTTAAAAATTAATACAAAATTTAATACGTTATATAGATTTTTTCGTGTATGGTGGGCAAGCAGAGAAAAAAACATTTAATATGGACAAAAATGGAAAAAAAAAGAACTTTTTTTTCTTTAATTGAAATTAATCACGTGTTGAAATATATACAAATATAAATAAGTTTAATAAAATATTAAAACGTTTCACGTCATTTGAATTTAATTATTATCCATGCATATATAGAAAATGAGCTCTTTTCAAAGAAACATATTTCAAAAGAAGCTAAGAGAAGCTGAAGCGTCTTTAGGTCTAAACTTCAACGAAGATGATGACGAAGTATCCTTTAATCGTGAGTCGTTGCCATCACTAGCTGCAACAAACAATCAGTATCAATCAACCCCACAACAATTCAATACAACAAAGACTCATGATAAAGAACTTCCCTCATGGCAACAATTCTTTCAATTAAATAAAGTATACAATTTTGAAAAACAAGGTATTGAATTCCAAACTTATTATCAACCACCTTCTACTCAAACTTCCCCAATATTCATATGTCATCATGGTGCAGGTTCATCTGCTTTAACCTTTGCTATGTTCACTAAAGAGATAAGAAGAATTATGAATGAGCAGGCTATTAATAACCAAGGCGAGCAGGCAGGTGTTTTTTGCTTTGATGCTAGAGGACATGGAAATACTTTAGCTAATAATGACGAGATTGTTGATTTCTCAATCGAGGCATTTGTTCAAGATTTCTGCTGGATAGTTAAAGAATTTTTCCGTAAGGAAACAGAGAATATTACTTCTAAGAACCCCATTTATCTTCTAGGGCACTCCTTGGGTGGTTCTATAGTAACAAAGGCGTCATACTTTCTCAAAGATATCCCTCAATTAAAAGGAATTGCAATGCTAGACATAGTTGAAGAAACAGCAATCAAATCCCTAAATGGAATGTACCATTATCTGAACACATTACCTCGTCAATTCGATTCGATTCAAGATGCTATAGATTGGCATATTAATACAGGACTAGTAAGAGATCGTCAATCTGCCGAAATTTCCATCCCTCCATTGATTATTCAAGATAAATCCACAAATAAATATAGATGGGTTTTAGATCTAAGAAAGACAGAAAAATATTGGAATGATTGGTTTGTTTCTTTGTCTTCACAATTTATATCTACCCCATTCACTAAATTGTTAGTGTTGGCAGGAACTGATAATCTAGATAAGGATTTAATGATTGGACAAATGCAGGGAAAATATCAACTTGTTGTATTTCAAGAATCTGGACACTTTGTACAAGAAGACTGTGCTTCTAGATTGGCTTGGACTATTATGGAGTTCTGGCAAAGAAATAGTGCTAGTTCCGATGTGGCTGGTATCAAAACTAATTGGGGGAAGAAGAAATAATATCGCTTCAGCTGGTTAAAAAAAATGCTTTGAATTCTGTAATCAAACCATGCCTTATAAGGAAAAATGAAAATTAAAATTATTAATATGTAACGGACGAATACAAAAATAACAACTAGCAGCATATTAATTATACCATAATCCAAATCAAATATACAAGAATTTAAGTATAATTGAACCAAGCACAACTATTAATAATTTTTGGAGTCTTTCATATAAGTTTTGTGTTTACATGATCTCTTTTTTTTTATCATTAAAATATTTTATGAGTTTAAACTACAGTTTTAATTAAAGTAAAATTGATTTTTAAGCATAAAGGTACTACTAGCCTGATAAATTTTCTATGAACCCTGGAACCCCATATAGTTTGTGGACCTGACAGCTCACTATGACTTTTTCAAAAACCTGTTGGTCTAAAAAACCTTAGATAAATAGAAAGTTCGATCCAAAAAAAAAAAAAAATAAAAATAAAAAAATAACAAAAATCGTATAATAATTTTAATAAAGCATCTTAATGCCGAGTAATGTTAGATTATGCATTTGAAACAGTACTAATCTGCAGTTCTCTGCCTATCTCTCTTTTTAACGCGGTACACTGTTGATGGTTGATTACTCTTAAATTATCTATCTTTTGATGTGTAATTAGGACATATTTTGAAATAATTTAACCCCTATCAATTACTTTAAATTCCAAAAAAAAAACAAAACAAAACACAATAAATATTTGACATTCTAGTTATAACTAAGGTAAATCTTACCCATAAACTTGTTCTAATTATGAAAGAAGCCAGACAAACTTTAATTATCAGAGTATTTTACTCAAGGACCCACGGAAGTTTAGCTTTAATTTCAGAATCTCAATGGAAAATTTGAGTTTAATATTATTTTGTGTGAGTTGTATAAATCCCTTCATAAAATTTCCCCAGTTTTTGTTTTCATATTCTTCAAAGAGTAACGAGTCACGTGATTCTATTGTGGTAGGTGTTAAAATTTTGAGAAAAAAAAGAGACCTGATTAAAACAATCACTGTAAACTTTCAGATATAATATTTATTTCTTAGATAAATTATTGTTGGTAATTTAGGAAAACATGAGGAAGGTGAGGGAGATTTTTTTTATCGAATAATTTATGATTGATTTGAATTTACGTACCAATCACGTGATCATGTAGATGTGGATTTTTTTTTTGCTCACACTCCAACTAAAATTGAAAATGGATCAACAGATCTTGGAAAGCGACCACAAAATATCTATTCATTAAAGTTAAAAAAAAAAAAAAGAAAGAAGAATTGCTAAACTCACAATGGATATAGAATCAGATAATTATAATCCCACAACTGATATCTTTGAGCTATTCAACACCGTGGAAAGTTTGGACCAATTAGAAGAACTTCTAGATTATACAAATAACTATAAACAATCCATAGATCAAGAAATCCAAAAAAATGAGCAAGAATACCAACAATATCTAAACAACGAATCTAAGATATTCCATTTCGATACCGCACAAGAGAAGCTAAATGAGATCATAAAAGAAGTCAACGATAACAAACAACTTTCCAGAAACACACAGAATGTGATCACGGAAATGACCTCAGGAATCAAAGAATTGGATGACTCTAAGAAAAACTTAGTGCTCACTATGACAGTCCTTAAAAGACTACAGATGCTAATAATTGCCTATGAACAATTAGAATCGTTGATCAAAGAGAAAAACTATTCAGATTCTGTACATTTATTAGGCGCCGTTGATGAATTAATTGATCATTTCAAAACTTACAAAAGTATTTCTGAGATTGCGGATTTAACTAAAAGCATTAGCCAATTGAAAGTCACATTGGTTGACCAAATTTTTCAGGATTTTGAGGAAGCTTTAGAGAACCGTGATGATTCTGTTATGAATGAGAGAGAATTGAGAAGTTGTTGTGATATTTTGGATGTTCTTGGGTTAGAATATCATGACAAATTGGTTAATTGGTTCTGTAATCAGCAATTGAGAGAAATTAAATCCATTTTCTCAAGTGGTGATGAAGCTGGGTCTTTGGATAACTTGTCAAGAAGATTCTTATTTTTTAAGAGAGTCTTGAAGAATTATGAAGATTATTATACTAATATATTTCCTGAGAGTTGGAATATAGGTGAGGAGTTAACAACGAAGTTCTGTATTCATACTAAGGATTCTATCAAAACTGTTCTATCAGATACAAAGGGTAAGAGCGATGTGGACTTGTTGCTAAGCTCGCTTCAACAAACAATCGATTTTGAAAAATATCTCAATAATAAATTTCATTACATACAAAAGAAGAATTCTATTGAAGGTGAAGATCAAGAACTTTATGATAGCAATAACTCCAAATTCTCTAAATCTATATCATTAGCTTATGAACCATTCCTTAACGTCTGGGTTGAACATCAAAATTCCTTCTTGAAGTCCAAATTTTTAGAATTCATGTCCCAACCCAAACTCCCCCCTCAACAAACAAACGATGACAACAATTCAACCTCTAACCAGATCAACGTCATGAACTCTTCTGCTGATCTTTTCATGGCTTATAGACATCTTTTAACTCAATGTTGTACTTTATCCAAAGGTCAACCATTGTACGATCTCTCCAAATTATTCTCGAAATGGGGGATCGAATATTCTGATAAAATTCTAAGAACTACACTTCCACAACAGGGAACAGTTGTTAATGATGAGGGAATAGTTTATGTCACATTGGTTTTGAACACTGCAGACTATTGCTCAACAACTATCCAACAATTAGAAGGCAAAATGACTGATCTTATTGATGAACCTTTTAAACAGAAGATCAATTTCGAAACTGTTAAGAATTCTTTCCTCAAATTAATCAACGAATCTATTAATCTATTGATTCATAAGATCTCATCAGATGCGGCTTTCTCATGGAGAGAGTTTAATAATACTGATTGGGATGGTTTACAACAAGTCAACGATCAGTCAAGATATGTTATTTCTTTAAAGAATATCTTGAATGAGAATTTCACCAAAATTCTTCCTAAGTTTTCAAGAGAGGTTTACACAAGAAATCTATGTGATAAGGTTGTTGATCTAATCATCACACAATTCCTCAATAATATAGTTAAGACTAAGCCTATTAAGATCATCACTGCCGAACAGTTGCTTTTGGATCTCTCAGTATTGAAGGAAACTTTCTTAAGACTACCTATTCTAACAAACCAAGGTAGGATCTCTTCCCAATATTCTAAACATGTTGATAGAACTGTCCAAAAGGTGGAGACTATCTTGAAGTTATTGTTAAGTCCAGAAATTCCTCAAGATGGGTTGATTGATAGTTATTTCTATTTGATTGGTGATAAGTCGGTTACAAATTTTAGGAAATTGTTAATATTGAAAGGTTTAACAGCTGATCAGATATTGAAATATCAGGAAAATTTTAAGGTTCAAGTGAAAAATTTCCACATTCATAGATCCGAATCTGAACTTTTAGAATCCTCACCAATAATGGAAAAACTTGATATTACAGGTAATGCTCTGACTAATTCTACTGTTGATAATATCAACAAGGCAAATAAGTCATTTCAACAACAACCAAGCTCACCAAATCTCAACAATATAATATCAGAACAGAAATTAAACCTTGAAGGATTTTTGAAAAACAATCAATTTGAAAAGAATTTAAAGGAATTCGCAAACGATCAAAATCAAAAGTTAACTGAACTCAATTTGAAAGCGGGACTTGGTAAGTTTTTCAATAGAGGTAATTAATTAATTGGTTATATATATATTTCCTGTGTGTTATAATAAATGTCTGTATTACACCAACTTTTTTTTTTAATAATGGACTAAATACAAATCATCTATACATTAACCCTCCTAAAAAAAATAATCTCACTAGTTTGCAATCAATCTTCCATATCCCAATTACCAGGTCTTGGTTGCTGTGGGACTTGAGGACCACCAGCTCTTTTAGCCATGATGATTTGATCAACAGAAAGAATAGTGTTGACAGCTTCGGTGGCAGCATTTATAGCGAATCTCTTGGAGGCTAACAAATCGTAGATACCTTCTTCAGTGACATCTTTAACATAAGAGCCGTCGTTGTTGTCAATATCAACCCCGTACTTTAAACCTTCACCATCTTCGCCATGCTTGGCATATAAATTTGGTAGAGCTAAAGAAGAATCTAAACCAGAAGTTTCGGCAAGAACTCTTGGAATGACTTCAAAGGCGTTAGCATATTGTTTGATGGCTAATTGTAATAACCCAGGGGTTCTTTCACCGTACTTTAAAATACGTTTTACCAATTCAATCTCAACGGCACCTGCACCTGGCACTAATCTTGAATCTTTAATTAACCCCTTAACGGAGGCAACACCATCATCAATAGCTCTTTCTATGTCATCTAAGTTGTTCTTAGTGGCACCTCTGACAATAATTGTGGAGGTTCTGGTGATATCATCTTGTTGTCTGAAAATAGTGACTCTGTCACCACCGATTTCTTTGGTTTCCACAATATCAATAGACCCCATTTCTTCAGGCATTGGGGCACCTAATCTTGGTAATGGAGTGGCACCACAAACACGGGAGACCCTTCTAAGATCAAACTTACTTGGAACCTTCAAGGTAAGAATACCATAACGGTCTAAGTAATGTTGAGCTAACTCACCGACACCGGAACCAGCAATGACAACTCTAACCCCTGAGTCATGAATTTCCTTAACTATTTGATTTAATTGAGCTTCTTCACCTTTGGAGAAATCCAACATTTCCTTAGCATTATGTAACAACACAGTTCCTTTAGTTTCAGTTTGCGATATATCGAAAGGACACGTGAAGACAACAACCTTGGCGTCTTTCATGTTCTTAATATGACCTTCTGGTTCGTTAGGGAAAACCATACCCTTAATCACTTGAGAATTTTCTAAAGAACTACCCATGATCTTGACGACTCTGACACTGTCAACGTTGAAGGCCTTTGGGTTCTTTGGTGGAATGACATTTAATATAGCCTCACTGACTAACTCGGAAAGGAAATCTTCAGACCCATATTGTTTGGATGCAAGAACTGGCTTGATAATCTTGGTTAATTCAGGAATGGAGAGGAAATCTTCAACTTTGTCGATGGATAATTTGTCCAAAGTTTCTAAGGCAAACTTGTTGGCCAATGTGTAACCTTGGATGATCTCTGTTGGTTTCAAACCTAAGATCAATAACTTTTCACTCAAGTTTAATAATTCACCAGCAAAGACCAAAACAAAGTTGGTACCATCACCAATTTCCATTTCTTGTTGTTCTGAAGCCATTATTAATAATTTAACGGCTGGGTGAACAACATCCAATTCATGTAACATAGTGGCGGCATCATTGGTGATGAATACTTTACCTAAATGGTTGACAATGATCTTATTTCTACCACATGGACCAATTGAAGTCAAGACCATCTTGGTGATCTCTCTACAGGCTTGAATATTTCTCTGGACTGCACCATCGGCGTTATTTATGGATTGGTAACCTTGTTTAAAAAGTCCTGCATTTGGAGCTTGAGGAAGTCTGAGTGACATTGTATGAAGGATATTGGAGACAAACAAATAACAATGAAGTGACTTGATCGAATTTTGAAATATCAATAATGGACAAAGGATCAATTTTCATTTCTTCGCCTTCACAACCTTTTTTAACAACTCAACGTTATAAAAAAAAAAAAAAAATCCGCGGCGTGTCTTGAATGCGCCGCGAATTATCTGAAATGTAAACAAAAGCATATCCGAGATTTAATGCCATATGTCACGTGAGTAATGAGAGTCGGAAGTTAGACAACCACACGTGCATGTTATGGAAAACGGTGGCAAATGCACGTCCAAAAAACTTTGAACACGCTGTCCAAAAAATTCATTTACATACACAGGACATGGGACCGATGGACACGAACCGTTTTCCTAAGAAAAATCCCAGCAGTTTTCTGGAAATTTCCAAGATCTGGCAGACAAATTGTTGACGTGTCCCATATATTTTATTTTCCAAGAAACAAAAATATAAATACACACTTTCCCTCATCACCCATTCTAATTTTTTTAAGGGGCTATCTGTTTTTTTCTTGTCAACACTTCCCAATCTTAATTCACATACATACCTGCATTTGCTTAAGTCATTAAGTAACTACCCCTTTCTCATTGACATTTATAGATCTGTATCCATACACAATGTTGAAGAATAACAGATTTTTATTACCAGCCGCCGTGCTGTTCTATGCCCTTTTTATGATCATGGCCCCTTTGTTAAACCAACAATCATTTGCCCTTGCTGAAGTTAACGATACTGAGTCCTACGGTACTGTGATAGGTATCGATTTAGGTACTACATATTCCTGTGTTGCTGTTATGAAGAACGGTAAGACTGAAATCTTAGCCAATGAACAAGGTAACAGAATCACACCATCTTACGTTGCCTTCACTGATGAAGAAAGATTAATTGGTGAAGCTGCCAAGAACCAAGCTGCTGCCAACCCAGAAAATACTATCTTCGACATCAAGAGATTGATTGGTTTGAAATACAATGACAAGTCTGTCCAAAGAGACATCAAGCATTTACCATACAATGTTGTCAACAGACAAGGTCAACCAGCTGTCGAAGTTACAATTGAAGGTGAAAAGAAGGCTTTCACTCCAGAAGAAATCTCTGCCATGATCTTAGGTAAGATGAAGAACATTGCTGAAGATTACTTAGGAAAGAAGGTTACCAATGCCGTTGTCACTGTTCCAGCTTACTTCAACGATGCTCAAAAGCAAGCCACTAAGGATGCTGGTACTATTGCCGGTTTGAACGTCTTAAGAATCGTTAACGAACCAACTGCCGCCGCTATTGCCTACGGTTTAGATAAAGATGAGGGTGAACACCAAATTATTGTCTATGATTTAGGTGGTGGTACTTTCGATGTTTCCTTATTATCTATTGAAAACGGTGTCTTTGAAGTCTTAGCTACTTCTGGTGACACTCACTTAGGTGGTGAAGATTTCGATTTCAGAGTTGTTCGTCATTTAGTCAAATCTTTCAAGAAGAAGAATGCCATTGATGTTTCTGACAACAAGAAGGCTATTTCCAAGTTAAAGAGAGAAGTTGAGAAGGCCAAGCGTACTTTATCTTCCCAAATCTCCACCAGAATTGAAATTGACTCCTTCGTTGACGGTATTGATTTATCTGAAACCTTAACTCGTGCTAAGTTTGAAGAATTAAACATTGAATTGTTCAGAAAGACTTTAAAGCCAGTCGAACAAGTTCTTAAGGATTCTGGTTTAAAGAAGACGGACATTGATGATGTTGTCTTAGTTGGTGGTTCTACCCGTATTCCAAAGGTTCAAGAGTTATTAGAAACTTACTTCAACGGTAAGAAGGTTTCCAAGTCTATTAACCCAGATGAAGCTGTTGCCTTTGGTGCTGCTGTTCAAGCTGGTGTTCTTTCCGGTGAAGAAGGTGTTGATGACATTGTCTTATTGGATGTCAACCCATTGACTTTAGGTATTGAAACCACTGGTGGTGTCATGACTACTTTAATCAAGAGAAACACTGCTATTCCAACTAAGAAGTCTCAAATCTTCTCTACTGCGGTTGATAACCAACCAACTGTTTTGATCCAAGTCTTTGAAGGTGAAAGAGCCATGGCTAAGGACAACAACAGATTAGGTAAATTTGAATTGACCAACATTCCACCAGCTCCAAGAGGTGTTCCACAAATCGAAGTTACCTTCGCTTTAGATGCCAATGGTTTAATCACTGTTTCAGCTGCTGATAAGGGTACCGGTAAGTCTGAATCCATCACTATCAAGAACGACAGAGGTAGATTATCTCAAGAAGAAATCGACAGAATGGTTGAAGAAGCTGAAAAATTTGCTTCCCAAGATGCCGAATTAAAGGAAAAGATTGAAGCTAAGAACCGTTTAGAAAACTACGCTCACTCTTTGAAGACTCAAGCCAATGATGAGACTGCTCTTGGTGGTAAGATTGATGATGATGAAAAGGAAGCTTTGATCGAGGCTGCTAACGACGTCTTGGAATGGTTAGAAGATAACGAAGATGTTGCCACTACAGAGGATTTCGATGAAAAGTTTGAAACTTTATCTAAGGTTGCTCACCCAATCACCCAAAAGTTATACGGTGCCGCTGGTGCTGGTGAAGATGGTGACTACGATGATGACGAAGATGACTACGATTTTGATCACGATGAATTGTAATTTGGTTTTTAGTTCTTGAGACCTTGTAGGTTTTCTATCCTAATAAATATAATTTAAGTATATGTACATTTTGTAAAATCAGTTGAAAGTCTTGTAACTAACAAGTGTGTCAATAGTGTGTAAATTTGTTTTTAAACTTCTCAACTGGACACATTCTTCGCCATCGATTTTTAATTTATAATCACTAGAATCCACCCATTCATTGTTTTGTGGTAATGCAGTGTTCACATCAGTGAATACCAAGATGTTGAACGTATAGTCGTTAACTTCCAAAGTAGGAAGGAAAGTGACACATGAAGTGATTTGTCTTATTATTGCTTGGATCTGGTTTTGAATTTGATCAGGGGTTACCTCATGAACAGTTTGATCTTGTTCAACTTCGTTGACATTAATATTGAATTGCCATTTCTCAGAAACATCTCCAGTATGTTTGTTGATGATTACCAAGACAAATCTTGATACTTTACCTGCTCTCAACCAAACATGAACCTGTTTCATGAATTTACGAATGTATGATTTGATATCTTCATCATGTGTCATCAAAAGGTTCATTCCGTACTTCTTAACAGTTTTGAAATCATCAAGTGGATAGATACCACGCTGATATAGGATATTGTTCACACTAAACTCAAAGAATTCTGTTATAAGGGCTGTTGAGCCACGGATTGTAAAAGAGGATCTGAGGGGTGCTGTTTCTGTGCTGGACATATTTTCTATTCTTGTTTTTTTATTTATTTATTTAGAATTGGGCTACTGTTTGGGTGCGGATTTGAAATTATTTTAAGAGTTAAATCTTAAAGTATTTTGGAAGGTTAATTCAAATTCTCTGAATATGTTTGAAAATGAAAGTGATTAAATTTGAAGTGGGATTTTATTATTATTATATATAAAATTGGATTTACAAGATATTGCGTGCAAGAACCAACATCCAAATGTAAACAAAAACAAAAAAAAAAAACAAAAGTATACAGAAAGAATTAATGTTATTTTTTGAGGGCATCATTTGTCCATTAATAAATTTCAAAAGAAAATAATCTTTTTTTTTAAAAAAAAAATTAGACAAAATGGTAAGATGATAAGTCGAATAACAATTCTCCAAATACACGTGATAACTAACCGGTAAGACAGCATGGGATCAAAAGAACATACCTATCAGAAGAAGCTAAACGTCAACGCCGTGAAAGAGAAACTGTCAAAATCACTCAATATCGTTCACTAGATACCAGACTGCATGAGTTTAAAACTCAGAAGGAATACAGTGATGCCACTTTCGATCTAACCACTGAGATATTGACTACGAATCCAGAATATTACACAATGTGGAACTATCGTCGAGATATCATTATAAATCATCATAAGATCTCTTTAACCACTGAAGCATACAGCAAATTATTCGACTCTGAATTAGATTTCATCATGCTCAGACTACGTGAGTATCCTAAAGTCTATTGGATCTGGAACCATAGACTTTGGATTTTACAAAATCATCCGAATGCTAATTGGGAATTGGAGCTTGGAATTGTTAATAAATTGCTTACTTTGGATTCAAGGAATTTCCATGGTTGGCAATATCGTCGTATTGTGATCGCTAAAATAGAAGGAAATGAATCTGGTAGTTTGGATCTTCAAGAATTTGAATATACCACACAGATGATCCAGAAGAATTTCTCCAATTTTTCGGCTTGGTTTCATAGAAGTACTTTAATTCCTAGAATATTAAAAGAGAATAAAGATACCGAACAGTTCAAGGATATGTTTGAGTTTCTTAAAAAGGAGATAACACTTTTGAGGAATGCAATGTATACCGATCCAGAAGATCAATCGGTGTGGATTTATCTACGTTGGTTGTTGACTGATGAATTTTTTAAGAATGGAATAACAAAGGAACAATATGTTGAGTTATTAAAGGATGAACTACATAATGTTCAAGAATTAAACGCATTAGAAGCTGAAGATAACAACGGAGTTGATAATAACTGGTGTTTGAAAACAATTATCACTATTCAGAAATTAATTGGTGAACAAACAGGAGTGGATTTTAATGAGGAGATCAAAAACTTATTGAACAAACTCATTGACGCTGATCCTTTGAGGAAGAATATGTATATAGATCAACTCAAACAGTTTTAAATCAAAATATAAGTCTATATTTATATATATTCTCTATAAAACTTTTTTTTTTGTAACACAATCTCACTTCACAAAGCTTTTTTCAACTCTTCTAATCCTAAAACACTTTGACTCTTTTCAAGAACAGTTACAGGAAATGCCAAATTATCTCTATGGGCAATATATTCCGAATCAGCATAACCCAAAATCTTTTCAATTTCTTGTGATTGACAACCTTTAATCTTATCGATTTCAACACTAGAATAGTTAACTCTAGCACGGCCAATCGTAACAAAAGGAGCAGACTCATCCAATTTTCCAGTAATTTTATCTCTTCTACCAACTGAAACGGTGATACATTCATGCTCATGGAAATTCCCTCTAACTTCAATAATACCCACTGGTAACAACCCGGCTTTGTTAGTTCTTGTAAGAGCATTATGTGCACCTTCATCAATAATAATCATACCGTGTGAATGTAAACCATGAAGCATCCAGAATTCACGGTTTTTCACATGATGAGAAGCTCCAATAAATCTGGTATGTAAGGGAACATTATGCTTAATTAAATGATCCAAAGCTAATTTTTGTTTATCGGAATTGGTCAAATCTTTATTGTGTAATTCAGCAGCGGAATCTTGATCTTGAGTTTGAATATAGTTGACGATTTTATTCACATTCTCTGGGAATTCAGAACTCATGATAATCATGGTAGTGCCTGCTTCAGTGGCTAAATCAGCAGCAATTAATTTTGTGGTCATACCACCAGTACCAACATCTGAACCTGCACCAGAATTAGTATTGACTGAATTTCTCAAAGATGGTAAATCTTCAACAATTAACACTGGTTCTGCATTTGGATTTTCACGTGGGTTATCGGTGTATAAACAGTCGACATCAGTCATAAGGAACAAATAATCAGCTTGGATTAAGGCTGCAGTGATGGCGGAAAGTGTATCGTTATCACCAAACTTAATTTCTGCAACAGATAAAGTATCATTTTCATTGACAATTGGAACAACACCCATGTTCAACAATTCTTGGATGGTATTCTGGGCATTCTTATACTGGGTCCAATCAGAAATATCGTTTCTTGTGATCAAAATTTGGGCAATGGTCTGACTTAATTGAGCAAACAATGAATCCCATCTTCCGATAAGTTTCGATTGGCCAATGGCAGCAACAGCTTGGAGCTGAGATAACTTCTTTGGTCGTTTTTCCAAGCCTATTGTCTTCAAACCAACAGCAATACCACCTGAGGAAACTATGACGACTTTATGACCGGCTCGACGAAGTTTAACTACTGTTTCGACAATCTTGGACATTGTTGAAAGCTTTGGTTCTTTAGTTTTTTCATCGACAAGTGATGATGTACCAAGCTTAATTACTATGGTAAAATGTTTAGATTTTAAAGATTGAGTGGCAGCCATTTTTTGTTTTTTTTAGGAATTGGATCCTTTTTTTTTTGATTTTGGAAGTGGACTTTTCAAAGTTATTTATTTGTTCGAATTAAAATAACTTATTGATGATGTTGAATGTTGATTTTTGAAGGGTCAATTTTCCCAAGATAAGACACACATGGATCATCATCTATGCGAAACGACTCATCTCTGGCACGTGACAACTCTGTCATTGCTGTACGGAGTTTTTTTTTTTTTTTTTTAAAAAAAAAAATTAAAAAAAAAATTAAAATTATAATATTAAAATTAAAATTTAAACACAATAAAAAATATATTATTTATCTTTTATTCTTCATAACACTGAATTAAAATGTCCAAAAGATTTATTGATAAGAAGAAAGCTAAAACATATAAGGTTGTCTACAGATCCCACGAAGATGCTCTTTATCATGACGAAGATGCAGGTGAAGCCGTTTTGGTTGAGATGACTAACAAGAATAGTAAGAAGATCAAGAACAAAACCCAACTAGAAAAGGAATTAGGCTCAGATATTCATCAAATGAGAAGCAATGAAGGTGAAGCTGCCTTGTACGGTATTCAATTTGATGACTCCAAGTACGATTATATGCAGCATTTAATGCCAATAGGACAAGGTGATGGTGTCTTTATTCCAAGTAAAAATGATGAACAAAATAAGCAATCACAGGGTATTCAGTTTAAGGATGGGACTGCTTTACCAGATGATTTATTTGCTTCAAAAACACAAGTCAAAAGAACATACCAAGATCAACAAGAACTTCCTGATGAAATCGCTGGGTTTCAACCAGATATGAATCCAGCTTTAAGAGAAGTCTTGGAAGCCCTAGACGATGAGGCTTATGTGGAAGAAGATGCAGAAGCTGATATTTTCAATGATTTGTTGGCTGATGGTGAACAAGTGGATGATGATCAATTCGAAGACCAGTTCGATGAATGGGATTTAGACAATTATTCTGATGATATGGCTCAATATGATACAAAATATTTTGAAGAAGAAGGTGATCAAGGTTGGGAAGCGGGGTTCAGACAATTCAAGGCTACCACCGGTAAGGCTAAGAAGAACGATTGGGACTCTGACGATGAATTTGAAGATGAAGACGAAGACGATTTCCTTCCTGAACTGCCAAGTTTTGGTAACTCCGCTGCTAATGCCTCAAAGAAGGGCTCTAAGAGAAAGCAGAGAATGAAAAAAGGTGCTATGTCTGATACTTCAGGCTTCTCTATGTCATCTTCTGCTGTTTACAGAACAGAGCAGATGACAATAATTGACGATAAGTTTGAACAAGTGATGAAAGATTACATCGGTAAAGATGACGAAGAAGAAGAATACAAACCATTTGATATGAAAACAGAAAGACAAGATTTAGAAGACCTATTGGATGATTTCTTGGATAACTATGAGATCGAAGGTGGAAGAAGACTTGTTCCAAAGAATGAGGAATTGAATAGATTGAAGATCGCCGCTGATAGTGCTTCTAAGGGTAAGTTGGCACAAAAGAGAAAGAAGCAAGCTGCTGCTATGGATGGAATGGGTAGTAGTTTTGCCAATATGAAACTTAAATGATTCGCATAATAAGTTACTGCTAATTAAACCTCAAATTTAATAACTCAAGAGAGAGAGAGAGAGAATGTTTTTTTCTTCTAAACTTAATTTATTGAAATAGTTATGATGTATATAGATATAATATAAGTTTATTTATTATTATGTTATATATATATAAATTCTCAGTAATATACTAGCTATATAATATAAGTCCAAGGTTGAAGAAACAATACAAATTAGATTATCAAACTCATACCATGATGATCAACATGGCTAGGAAATCAAGTCCTTGTGGAAATGTACTTCTTTGAACCGTGGTTACATTTAAGTGAGATTATACTGTCAGTTTAAACAAAAATAGTATTTCGATATCTTATTTACTTCGAAAGGTTGTAGTTTTCCTGATTTAATTTTAACACTGCAAAATATATTTTGGCAAAGCTTATAATCTGCATGTTACTGTAGCCTATAAGCATACGGGTGCATGTATCATGTACTGCATAAAAGATTGCAAATCGTAGATCTGTACCCTGAGACTTGAGACTTTGAAAATAGAATAAGTTAAATGAGCTTTTTTCTGGTTTCAGCTTAAAGTGATCTTTTTTTTTGATTTTTGTTTTTGCTAAGAAATTATACTTAGAATTTTATGAACAATTTTGCGAACTAAATTCTATTGAAGCATCTTTTCTTGATCAGGTTGCATTCTAAAGCATTAAAATACAAATCATTTACAAAAAAAAAAAAAAAAAAAAAACACTGAATGAAGGCTCAAAAAACACTATTTCTCAAAATTCATCTAACTACGCGTGTAAATTTAAACCCGAATGGTGCCATTTGTAAACTTGAAGACAGAATCGTTTTAGACAAAATACTGCATGTTTGTAAGTCAAAGGGTCGTCAGCCTCAGATAACGGAATATTCTATGGTGCACTAATAGACAAGCAAAAACATAATCGAAATAGAATTAGTTAAAATATACATATTAGTTTGATTAATTATGCTTTGATATTTTTATAAAAGTTCAGACCGATAACCTAACCAAAGATTCTCAAGTCGTCATTCTTCAAGACTTCATCATCACTTTCAGCAAGATCTTCATCATCTTCGTTAAAATCAACTCTTTGACCCAATAGTCCTGCAAAAAATTCATCAATCATCTCATCACCCCAGATTAATTTGCCTCTAGGAGCGTCCCAGTTGATCAATTTCTCTTGAGGAGCATAATGTAATTTTCTACCCTTTGAAGCCTTTGTATCGACGTTTTTGTTCTTGAATTTGGTAGGCTTTATTAATTGAATTGAGACATTGGAAGTTGGGTTAGAAGTGGTGATTTTACGATCGACGAGATCGTTTAGCAAAACTCTGTAGAAGTCTTCATCATTGAAGATGTGTGGGTGTTCTTTTAGGGTTCTATCAATTTTATGCTTATTATTCTTAGTTTCTTGTTCTTCATTTTCTTCGTCCTCTTCTTCTTGTTCATCAACGTAACCCAAAGGTCTGACGTCTCTTCTATTCAACCTTGTTCTTTTAATTAATCTATCCATATCCATTAAGTTCATTTGGACTTGTTGAGCAGCGTTAGAATTCAAAGACTTGAACTTGTTGCCTTGTAAAGCAGTGGCCCCTGAAGCAGAATCAACCTTATGCCACCATTTAGTCAAGATCGAGTCACGAGATTTGTCAAGAGTATTATCTAATTCTGCAGTTTCAGTAGCGTATTCTGCAAAAGTACGCTTCTTATTGTTATCAGTTTTGGAACGAAGGTTAATAATATTTGTGAGAGCGGTATGTAATAATTTTTCGGCGGTTTCTAGAGCAGCCTTTGACGAACCAGAGTCTTCTTCTTCGGCGAATTCTTCAAATGTTTCATTGTTTAAAGGAAGTAAGTTGGAGTTTGCAACGGCCTTTTGAAGTTTCATACGGATATCGATGATCTTATCAAATGTTTCTTGTTGAGTAATGACCGCATACCCCTTTAGAGCATCGGTTTGAGTGGATGTGGAGAGACGACTTAAGATTTGTTTACGCTCGTTGGACATTAATTGCTTAAGTTTGGCTCTCTTGTCTGTTGTTGGTTGGTTCGACTCTTCTTCAGAGTCATCTTCTTCATTTTCTTCAGAGTCTGATTGTTCTTGATCTTCAGAGTCTAATTCACCGTTTATTTCTTCGTCCTCTTGAACAAATTCACTAGATTCTTTTTCAGAAGCTTCCTCGCTTTCAGAGTCCTCTAGACTTTCATCTTCTTCGTTATCATCTTCTTCTTCGTCGGATTCTTCTTGTTCTCTCTCACTCCCATCGTCACCAAAGATTTCCTTCCTACTAGAACTTTTCCCCTGATACTTAGCCTCCTTCAACTGTAAGCCTTGTTCAGCACGCAATTTGGACTTACCAACGTCGACGTAATGTTGTGCTTTCAAAGCCTCATCGTCTGAATCATCATTATCAGAACCAGAACCAGAATTATCTTGATGTTGGAATAAGTCAGCCCTCTCGGAATCTTCGATATCGAAATCGCCACCGGCTCCACTGCCTGGAGTAGAGTTATAAAGATCTGTGATTTGATCAGCTAATGATTTCTTAGCCATTGTTATTTGCGACACGTTGTTTGAAAGTATTTGATTTTCAATTTATTTCGTCAATTGGAAACATCTTGTTTATTCACTTCTGCAATTTAAATTTTTTTTTAAGCCCGTCTCTGCAGGTTTATCCAAGTCAGGGTAACTGGAACTACCTCATCTCTAATATTTGGTGTTAAGGTGTGTTTTATGCTGGCCGGGGACTAATGACAGAGCCTATTACTGGTTTGTACTTGGTACAAACATACTGCAATAGTATTTTAGAAGTATTATGTTGTACATTGAAAAGATCAGAGGTAGATGTTATTATCATAGTTATATACGTAGAATCGGTTTGAGAAGAATATCTACGAAAAAAAAAAAGGGCAAAAAAAAATGCTATTTTTGGACAATTATATGTCATTTTTCTGTACTGGGCAATTATTCCCAAATTAGAAAAAAACTGATATTTTTTTCCCGCGCAAAATACTTGGTATTAACCATTTTGGTAATATTTCCCTAATCAGAAGTTTATCGCACAAAAGGCTGTCGCCTGTTTATCAGAAATCTCTCTGCCCTTTATAAAATCCACAATTCATTTTAAAATGTATTACAACCAATTTTTTTTTTTTTTAATATATCTATAGGTTCACTAATCTTACAGCTCGTACCAAAAAAAAAAAATCCTCGAGCATCTAATCAAAAACTTTTAATAATGACACCATCTGATTATAAACCTCTGAATTATTCTTCTCATTCAGAAGAAGATGGTCTTTTAAATTCCAAATCAAATAAACATCATAAAAATAGTGGTTATGGTTCCATAAAACCATTAAAATCAAGAAATTCTTTAATTTCCTCGAGAGATGAAGAACAAGTTGAAGAACAATATTATTACACAGATACTCGATATAATTCCGATGAATATTCCGCTTCTATTCCAAATGATGATGATGATGAATCGGAACTTTTAGATTCAATATATGATGAAGCACCATTATCATCCCTTGATGAATTCTTTCAAATTTTCAAATCTTCGTTACCTTTATCATTTACCTTTTTCTTTGAATATCTTCTTGCTGTGAATTCCTTGTTTCTTATTGGTCATTTAGGATCTGCTGAATTAGCTGCTGCATCGTTAGCTGTTATGACTTTTAATATTACTGGGTTGGCTGTATTTGAAGGGATGTCTACGTGTCTTGATACTTTTTGTTCTCAAGCATATGGGGCTGGGAAGTATCATAAAGTTGGTGTTTATTTCCAAAGATGTACCTATATGATCTTAACTGTATCTGTTCCTATTATGATTTTCTGGTGGTTTAGTAAGACTTTATTCCTA
>JADIOT010002547.1:0-36730 GCA_018343995.1 Waltiozyma sp. UFMG-CM-Y6624
TTTTTTTTTTTTTTTTTTTTTGTCTTTCTTTAAAAAAAAAAGTTAAAGAGACTTTTTATTTATATTTGAAATTAGTTTTATTTTAAATAATATGAAAAAAAAAAACACACACAAATGAAATTCGGGGTTCCCCGCCGCTCGTTATGAAATTTTTTTTGCAGACCACGTGATTTCATGCACACATGCCGAAGATTTGAGTTTTTTTGTTGTTATTTTTTTTTTTTTTTTTTATTTTAAAAATTTATAAAGTAAAAAAAAACGTCTTTAAATTTTTTTTTTTTTTTTTTTTTTTTTTTTTGTTATTATTTTAAAAATTTATAAAGTAAAACGTCTTTAAATTTTTTTTTTCAATTCAAGATATGCCAGCATTTGAAGGGTTTGATCAATTAGTAAGTTTTTATTTTTTTTTCTCTCTCTCCCCCTTTTATTTCAAAAAGAAGAAGACTATACTAACTGAGAATAAAAAAAAAAAAAAAGGATCAACAAGAAGTATTTGAAACAAGTGATATTGAATCCATCTCCTCTGATTTAAAATCTCCAATTATTATATCAAGACGCGATTCTCTTTCTTTTGAGTCTATTGATATCGAAAAATCTCGTGATTTGTTCGAACATTCTAAAGTTAATACAAATTTAACCGATTTCAGTGGTAGAGTGGATAAATTACTTGGAAGTTATCAAACTTTTACTATAAATGAAACCATAGAGGAGAAACTTGGAAGAATACAAAGAGAATTGGAAGATGTAAAGGAGGAAATTTTGAAGGAAAAGGATACAAAAATGGAGAAAGATCTTAGACAAGTTGATTTATTGAAGGAAGCTTTTAACGATATAAACAAAGAAATTAAAGAAAAACCATTACTTAATATAAATATCGTTCAAGAAAAAATACAAGACAAAGTTGAAATCAATAATGTCGGTAACAAAGTCACATCAGAAGATTTATTGAAAATCAATGAAAAGATTCATGCATTAGAGTGTTTATTAGGTTATACTCATCCTTTAGAACCAACAGAAACAGTTACAACTAAACTTAACTCATTGTATTCCAAACTTCAACTCATATCAAAGGACTCTGATTCATTAAAATCTATCACTAATCAAATTGATACCATCAACAAAAAATTTGAAAATTCATTAGCCTTACGTCGTAAAGGTTTAATAGAAGAAGAGACAAATTTATACAAACTTGAAGATAAAGAATTATTATCAATGTACAACATATTATTAAAATTATCCCCATTTATTGACCTACTACCTTCCCTTTTGAAGAGATTGGAATCTGTACATCAAATACATGTACATAGTGCTGGAGTTGTTAAATTTGTCAATGGATTAGAATCACAATTAGATTATATGGAAGCTGATATGAAACAATGGGAAAATAGTTTGAATGAAATGGATGGAAAGATAAAAGAGATGGATATGTTTCTACAAAAAGGGTAAAAAAAAAAAAAACAAAATTTGTATATATGTATATCAAATTGGAAGAATAGTAACTCCAGCAATTCTATCAATAACAGGAGCAATAACAGGATGATTTAATAACGGACCAATAATTGGCATTGATCTTAAAAAGGTTACAATAACAGCAAAGAAATCACCAAATAATTGTAAGATACCAAACCCTTCAATTAAAAACCCAAAAAATGGCCATTTTATCAAAATTAAAAAAATACCAAATACAAAGGCAATAGTACCACGTAATTTTTGAGGTCTTGTGAAAAAGGTAACTGTCTTTTGAGTCCCTATTATTAATGTGATACCGATAATGAAAAGAAGCTGAAGGTAAAAAAAAAAAAAAAAGGTTAGTATGGAAAAGAGAGAGAGAGAGAAAAAAGAAGAAGTTGTTACAACGTACATTACCAAGAGCAAGAAGTGCAGAATCAAAGAAAGTAAAGACACCCAAGATGAAGAAAAAGAATCCTTTTAAAGAAGTTAGTATAAGATTCCCTTAATTTTTTTTTTTTTTTTTAAAAAAGAAGCTTTAACCAGTATTACAAATTAGTTAAAAATGAGCCTTGAACTTACCAAATGCGGTGAAACCAACACCAAACTTCTGAGATTCACTTAACCACATTATGAACAGTAAATGATGAAGCTTTAGGTTTCCTTCTTTCTTTTAAAAAAAAAAAAAATTATTTTTAAAAAAAAAAACAGTATATCAAATCTTTGTTTACGTTTTGCAACTTTTTTTTTTAGACTTTTTTTTGGCGGTCTCCAAATTAGGAAATTCGTTAAAGTGTTGAAAAACGGAAATTATCCCTTCATGGAAATGGTTAGAAGCATTGAGACAGATGACATAAAAACTTAGCCACCCCCACCGCCAGAAAAGTTGAAATAATTAATCACACAACTTTTCTTCTTCTTTACACTCTAATCCCATCTATTCTTTTTTTTTTCCTTTATTTGTATAAAATATTGATCCCTAATTCATCCAAATTTATTATGACCGATTCCTTCACAAATTCCAGTAATAAAAACAGCACTGGTAGCTCGAATCCATTTCAAGATTTACCTCCAACATATGAAGAAGCTTTAAATTCTGAACAAACTCCATTCATTCAAAAAACATCCACATCCACATCCACATCCACTTCTACATCATTCAACGTCAAATATGAGAACAATGGCTCTGAACAATACTCAAGACCACCAATTCCTCCTTCTTCATCATCTTATCAACAATCTTCCCCAATGTGGGATACACGTCCACCAGAACCAAAACCTTATAAAGACAACAATTTGCCATGGGAATATCCACCGCGTTACTTCTGTAAAAAATGCAAGAACACAGGTTATAAAGTCAAAGATGGTGTAAAGACAAACAAGAGTTGTAAAGATTGTTGGTCTAAATTCGCCAAAAATATAGCCACATTTAGTAAGCCTACTACTACTACTACTACTACTTATCAACAACATTCTTATCAAATACCTTATACAAACGTCACTGTCAATTCCAACTTCTCCACAACAACAGGTCCACCTCCACAACAATTCTTCCCGATGCAACAACAATTCTTTGCTCCTCCTCCTGTTATGATGCCGCCTAGAATGGTGAGACCGGGTGATCCATCGATTGGTGGAGTTGTTTGTGGAGCCTGTAGAGGGAGAGGTAGAATATATGGGGTTTTTGATGATCATTTATGGTATGTTTTTCTTTCTTTTCGTCTCCTCCAAAAAAAAAAAAATAAAAAATTACTAACATTTCAACTTTTTTGTTTTTTTTACAGTCAGTCTTGTTATGGTGTTGGTAGAATTCTAAGATAATGATTTTTTTTTTTGTTAATAGAAATATATTATAAAAATACCTAAATGTTATATCATTATCCATCACCAAAGGTTCGTAAACTTTATAAAGTTTTTAAATGCCTCGATTGTGGATGTTAATTGATCATTGAAAAAAGGATTATTCTGGCTTTTCATGGAGTCTACTTCTCCTAATATATTTAAATTCAAGAATCTATTCCCTATTTTTAGTTTGGATTTAATTAAAGTGTCAACATGATTGCTTAAAACTTCTGTTATCATAGAAATAGAGTCTTTTGAATATTCTGAATTTATTATAGTTAATTCATTAAAATCAAAAAATGTGAAAAAAGTATGCCAAATAACTGCTTTCAATTCATTACCTGTAATTATATGATCATCTAATGCATTATTATAGATATAAGCTTGTGACAAATCAGTGACAATGGCTTGATGAAATTCTTTTAGACCATTGTTTGATTTTAAACATTTATCAAACAAAGAATCCAAAGCTGCAAAAGTTGAATGAAGTATATTTACTCTTGATAGGCTATATTGAAGATCAAGTAATTCTGATATTTTTGATTCAAGTATAGTTGACTTCTGATCATTGAAAGAATGATTATTAATCAACGATGGTAATATGATATTAATTCCTTTAAGGGAACTTGTAATAGAAGTAATCCTTGTCTTAGTCTTCCAATCTAAATCTTGAAATAGTACAGTTGAACGTACATAATTTTTGGTTTTTAGAAGAATAGTCGGAGTGAGAAATTCTAGATTCATCAATGTATTATCGTTGATTTCATTGTTAATTTTAATAGACATACATGCATCAGTCAAACCTAAATCTTTAAATTTAGACTTTGTCAAGTCCTTAATAGGTCTTGCAGTTTTATAAATATTCAAAAAATGTTCAATGTCGTAGAAATAGGGGAATAATTCAGCGTAGAAATCACAAATGGTATATATATCATTAGATTCCAAATCGAAAGCAAATTCTAATGCCACAGGTTGTGAATCTTTAATCTTTGGCAAGATTGTGTATATCTGTCTCCGGATTGGGTCCATATATTTAGGTGTCAAATGATGTACTTTATTTGTGTATTCAAACTCTTTAGGAAGTTCAATATAGTACTTAATAGGTGAACCAAACCGATATCCAAAGTTTTCAGGGATTTGTTGATCTTCCATTATGAAAATGATTACAATTTTGTTGGATTTAGGTACAAAGTCCTTATATAACTCTGGTACCTTTAAAAGTAAAAGAGCCCTATCTTCATCTTTTAGGGTTCTGAACAGTGTATATAAAATATCCGTTGGTAAGTTTGTAAAGTTTTTGCTCATTTTTTTTTTTGTTTTTTGATATAAGTTTATATGTTGTTATGTAAATGTGTAAATATATATAGATATATTTTGTCTCTTTCAATGCATATTAAATATTAATTAGAGCTGTAAAGGAAAGAAGCAGGAAAAAACTTATTTATATATATATATATATAACACTTGATTGCATAAAGAATTAAAAACCTCAAAAAAAAAAAAATACTCTCATATGTGGAGAGACCTTATCTCATAAATTTCATATATATATATATATATATATTGATCGATTCTATGAGTAAGTTCCAGTTTAAATTCTCAATTTCTTTATTTATAATTCATGTTCCGGCTTCCAAGTCACGTGGCTCAAAAACATTTCCGGGAAGTGAATATATACATACATATATATATATAAACTTACATTTAATAATTAGTGGATTAAAAATTTAAATTATAATATACAATCGAACGTTTAAAGCTTCATGATTCATTAATTAAGTCCGTCATCTAAAGACCCTTTTGGTTTCTTAGCAACAATCTACCAGATAAGACGTCACCAATAGCAATGATTGATTCCCAGTGAATGTGGGTACCCTTTCTTAAAGTGACATTAGTCTCATTTTGCCACAATTCGTTAATTGGCGTAAATTTCAATTCTGAACCCTTGACACCAAGAACGGCAGCAGAGTTGTCATTGTTTGGAACAGTACTGACCTTCTTACCATGTTTATATGTGAATCTAAGTTCTCTAGTGGCACCTTCTAAATGAGCGTCGTTAATCTTGAAGTTGTACTCTTCAATGAACTTGGTACACTTGATGGCAAATCTAGAGGCATTGACTCTATCAACAGCGGTAGGTTGACCACCTTGTTGTACGTGACCTGGGATAGCTGTTCTGGTTTCAAACTTTTGGTTAGATGATTCTTGGATGATATCGGCGATCAATTCAGTTGAAAAGATGGAAGATGCTTGTTCGTTACGGATTAACATCTTACCAGAACGGTTCTCACCTTGATCTTGCTTGTAGTTCTCCTTCAATAAGTCAATGTCTTCTTGAATAGTCTTTAAGTTAACCTTATCTTCTGGTGTGTAGACTGCAACAGCACCTGTAACCAACCCAATCATGGAGGCAACGTAACCAGAGTGACCACCTTGAACTTCAACAACGAAAACCCTTCTTCTGGTGGCAGAGGCAGATTGTTTGACAGCGTCACAATAGTCAACAAGAGAGTTCAAACAGGTATCGGAACCTAAGGAATATTCGGTACCTGGGACATTGTTGGAAACGGTAGCTGGAATCAAAGTCAAAGGAATGTTGAAAGCAGGGAATTGATCACGAGCGTTGGTCAATTCATGCAAAGCAGTAAAACCTTCGAAACCACCAGCAATGATCAAACCATCTAATTTGTACTTTTGGAAATAGAAGGCAACAGTACCAAGGTCTAAAGATGGTAATGAACGGTTGGTACCAATTTCAGAACCACCAAGACCATGCCAAGATTCAACATCTTCCCATTTCAATTCTCTGACTGACCCATGACGGATCAAACCGGAAAACCCATTCTCAATGGCAAATGGCTTATGACCCTTGGACAAAGCGTATAAGACAAAAGCTCTAGTAGCAGGGTTCAAAGCAGCGGAAGAAGCACCGACGTGAACAATAGCAATGTTCAACTGTTTATTTTCTGGAAGAACGTTTGATCCATCTTCATGTTGAGAAATGGAGATATAGTTTTGGTATGATTCGATGAAATCTGTGTTTCTTAAAGAGATGGCCTTGTCGAAGTCCTTAGCAGCAATTGCAGTAGCAACTTGCTTGGTGTTTTCAACAGCCTCAACTAATGGGGTTCTGATAATCTTGTTTTCTAAAACACCAATCAAAGGAGATGGATCAGCTGGAGTCAAGTCCAAAACAGCCTTAACAGCTTCAACACCTTGTAAAGTAGCTAGTAATCTGTCGGAGGCAACGGCAACACCACCTCTTTGGACATGACCTAGAAGGGTGATTCTTGTGTCTAAACCTAATTCAACCAAAACAGCCTTGACATCTTCAGAAGTGATTGGCTTTAAGTCAGCATCAAGAGCACCCTCGGCAACAATAACAGTGGTGTTTCTCTTACCCTTTGCACGATGTCTAGCACAGACTTCCTTCAAATCGTCTTTCCAAGTCAATGGGTTAGCAGCACGTTCTGGGATGAAAATATAGTCGGCACCAGTAGCAATACCGGCGTTTAAGGCTAACCAACCACAATGTCTACCCATAACTTCAACAACGAAAGCTCTGGAATGGGAAGTAGCTGTGGCATCAATGTAATCAACCATTTCTCTAATTCTTTCAAGGGAGGAGTTGGCACCAATGGTGGAATCAGTACCGGCCATATCGTTATCAATGGAACCCACTAAACCAACAATGGTTAAAAAACGGTGAGGTTCAACTTGTTCATTGGTTAATTCACCCTTAGAGACCAATTCATCCAACAAAGATGGCCATTCGGATCTGAATAAATCAGCACCGGTTAACGAACCATCACCACCACAAACGACTAAGGCATCAATACCATTAAGAACCATATTTTTAGCAGCTTGTAATCTACCCCATTTTTCTCTGAACTCCATACAACGAGCAGTACCAATCAAAGTACCACCAAGAGCTAACCAACCTCTAACATCTTGCCATTGCATTTGCTTGATCAAATCACCACCTTTAACCAAACCAGAGTACCCTTCATAGATGGCGAAAACGTCACAACCATGGAAAATACCAGCACGAACCACGGCACGAACAGCAGCATTCATACCTTGAGAATCACCACCTGAAGTCATGACGGCAATCTTCTTCTTCTTTTGCCCAGTAGCTAAGGAAATAGCTGAAGATTCTGGCAAAGAAGAAAGTTGAGAATCAGCAGCATGTCTTTCGAAGTATTCTTCAGTGATTGGTTCGTGAGATGGGGTTGGGATATCAACAAATTGTAAACTAACACCTAATGGATCCAAAGTACTGATTTGGTTGTTTTCAATTGGTAATTGAAGAACTTCAGAAACCTTACCAAGGTCCATACAGAAAAATTTAATTGCTTGTTGATGACTGAAAGAAGCATGATCGCTACTGGTCAATCTAAGCTTGATGAAGGCACCTTCTGTTTGACAACTGTTGGATTCTTGAATTGGAACTCTTTGACCGTCTTTGAAAAGGGAAAGCTTAAATGATTCCAACCAAGCTTCCTTCAAGGAGTCACTGGAAACACCTTTCAAGAAGGTAGTGGCATAGATGTCATGATTGTAACTTCTTACTACTTTGAAACCTAAAGATTTGTAGAAGCTGAAGGCGGATTGGAAAGCTTCCTCGGAAGATGTTGTTAAGGAAGTAAATGCAACACCGTTTAGTAACGACATATTATTGTGTGTGTATATGTGTGTGTATGTTAATTAACAATTTTTGATATATATAATTTGGGAAATTGAGCTTTTCTTAAACAAAGCCAAAAAAAAATATCTATCCAAGGTGGTCGGAAACTTCAATTGATTTTATAAGAAAAGTTACTAATTCTGTGATATCCAGTCACCTGGTGTTTTGGGTATGGTGGATGATGGTTGCCCCGTCGCTGTAAAGTCAACTGCAGAACAATCAGCAAATCCTAAAGTAAAGGTGGCATGGGCAAGAAAAAAGATGAACCAACTGATGTTCCCGTTCTTTGCGGCATGGTGCATGCAATTTTCCCTTTCGAACATCCGCACATTTCGCCCGTCTCTTTCAGGCAGGCTCGCGGTCTGGATATTTCACGTGATAATCACGACCTCGTAATTCTAGTATTGTTTTTTTTTTGTTTTTTGTTTTTTATACCGTAATTCAAATATGTAAACAAAGGCAATATGCAACATTTTGAGGGGGTTTGATCTTTAATTCAACACCTTAAATAAATAAACACATTGATCCAATAACCATTAGCATCTAAAAAGAGATTATCCTTATATAAAAAGCTACTTTCTACGTAGCTGAAAAAAAAATTCATCATAAAGTCTAATTTTTGTAAGTTTTTTTTTTACACTCTGACTATATACAAATCGTGAGATCTGAGGAATACTAACACTCTCTTTTCAACAGATATCGCTAATTGAACAATAAGATTGAAGTTTTAATCACATATAAACAAATCATATAATAGCCTGAAGATGTCTGCTTTGGTCACAGCTCAGGATCATCATCATAATTATCAGGACACTACCAGTATGTCTATATTGACGAATCTGACGACACATTTATTTGATCTATCAAAAATCCTTCTAGGTGCCGTCACAGAAGATATCATCTATTTCAACACCGATGAAGTCAAAGAAACGCTCACTGAGTTTTATAATTCTCCATTAGCATTGTCCTTGTTTATACTGAAGTATTCAGAACCAACAGAAGATACAGAACAATCTCTCTTTGAGGATGAAGATATTTTTCAGCCTTGGAGAATTACCTTGTCCATTAAGGAGAGTCAAACCATTTATAGTGTACCACCACAAGCCACCATTGTCATAATCAAGGATAAGGGCTTAATATCCAGAAATATTCCCATAGAAAAACAACTTCAAGTTTTAAATCTTCCAACAATTGGTTCCTCTTTTGAAACCTTGAAATCATTAGTCTCATTAGGTGTTGGTGCTTATTTTGATTCCATTACTTTGGACAACAAAACAGATTTTGTCAACAGTACAAAGAAGAAAATTTCAGACCTTGCCTTATCATTAGATCATCTTCAACAAACTATACAAGTCCCAGATCTATCAGCTACCGTTCATCCTATTGTGAAACAAGCCATATCAAAAGGTGCAGATGTATTAAACTTCTCTCAATATATCCCTGATTCTACCAGTACAGACTCCTCTTTCCTCAATGGCTTACAGAATATCGTTAATGAGTGGTTCAAATCTATACAGGCTATAACCAAGCTACAGGATAGAGCGGTATCTACAACGACAGCATTGGACGAAGTCAATTTCTGGATCTCTATGGAATCAGCATTGACTTCGTTAAATGAGCAAGTCAATGGGCAAGAAGTTCAATTGACTTTAGAAATCTTAAAATACGGTAAGAGATTTCACGCAACAGCTGGGTTTCTCTCAGACATCGGTATCAAGCAAACTTTGGATATCACGAAGGATTATAACAAGTTGATGAAAGACTTGCCTATAAATGATTTGATATCCTCTCAATCGCCAAGAAAGGCTGAAGAGGCAATGGTTTTGATTGTCAATCATTTAAAGAAGTTGAGGCTTACGAACTATCCCGCTTCTAGAGCTGTTCCTTTCATCGAAGCCGTTTCCTCAGATATAATGAATGTCTTGAAACCAATGATGGCAAATTTGATGTCATTGTCTTACAAAGATTTTAAATCGAAAGTTACTCACTTGGAGGATTGTTTTGATACATGGGATAGACAATTAAAAGAATTCACCAATTTGATCAGAGAACTTGTTAGGAAAAGAGGTGATAAGTATTTGATCGTGAAAATCAACCCTGCAACAGACAGAATCAAGGAAATTCTCAAAGAGATTATTGATTTTAGACTGTCACATCAGAATTTTATCGATGCTGTCAATGGCAATGATCTTTACTTATCCCAGCTTGAATATTCGTATGATTCTGTCCGTGATATTAATGTTGACTCATTCGGAGAGATCAATTTGGGAAAATCTCAATGGTGGCAGTCTAAGAAAGTTTACGAAAGAAGATTAGAATCTATCGAAGATGGTATCATATCTGATTTGAAAGCATCATTGGAAGAAATCTCTTCCTCTTCGAACGATATGTTTGCCGTCTTTGCTGATTATCAAATGTTATTAGAGAGACCTCGAATCAGAGGTGCCGTTCATGATTATCAATCACAATTATTGATTATTGTCAAAAGAGAAATTGCTGATCTTGAACAAAATTTTAATGATAAGAACATCACTTTTGCAAATCTTTCCCAACTACGTGATTATCCCGAAATTGCTCTAAATATTATCTGGGCTAAACAAATGGCAAGGAAATTGGACTTCTTGTTGAATCGTTTGGAACTGATCCTTGGTTCAGATTGGTCATCGTATGCTGAAGGTGCCAAGATCCATGCCGATGCCATGACTTTCAAATCCCAAATCAATGTCATGCCTCAGTTTGAGAGATGGTTATCCAAAGTCTCCAATGTTACCATTACAGGTGAGTTGTTGAAAGTTGTTAAAGATGACAATACAATTAGCTTAATGTTGAATTTCTCAGATGATTTGGAGAAAATTTACAAACAGGTGAAAGCGTTGTCTTTACAAGGCTTTGATATTCCTTCTCAAATAGTCCTTAATGCAAGACAAGTTCGGAAAATATATCCACATGGTGTGATGTTGAGAGAATCAATGTCTTCATTAACTACAACTTTGATCAAACTAGAGAGCTTTGGATCAGCTGACGAATTCAACTTATTGCTACTAGATGCTAAGAAACATCTATATAAGCTTATCGTATCCGCTTTGGGTACATCATGGGATGATATATTGAGGTCTCAAGACCTGGCAAATTCCGGATATGAATCTTCTGTTATGAATCATTTAGATATTGTTAGAGACTTACAGGATTCCATTATAAGTATCACTGCACAAGTAGATTCGCTTGAATCTATCCGTCATGAGATCTTTTTACTAATGAAACGGTTTGGGACTTGTGCATTTGATTCTGAAGTCTTTTCGGAGAATATTTCAAAAATTCAGTCTTTAGTTTCCACAGTCTCTTCAATGGGTCTTGCAAATCTTAATTATTTTATTGAGAGAATCAACGATCATGTTAAAAAGTCTTTAGTTGATAGATTTGTTAAACAAGAAGTTGAAATAAATGATATTTTCAAGCATGAAATTGTTGTTGGCTCTAATATTTCTATCTCCCCACTTTTAGAAGAATCTAAGTTAAAGACAATTCAACAATTGCAAAGAATGACCAATATTATTTTGTCACAGTCATCATTAACTGTAAGTGGCGATATTTTGTCTTTCTCTTCATCGGCATCTTCTTCAAATTTGATTGATTTCGAAGACTCGTTAGATCTTATCTATGAAAAATACAATTCCTGTTTCAAAGAAATTCAATGTTCTTTCCAAGAAGCTTCCCAATTTGTCCAAAACTGGTCCCAATTCCAAGTTCTATGGGATTTACAATCTGACTCTTTATATAAAAAACTCAGTATTGATGATTGGTTGAGTCTTTTAAATGAGATTAAGTCACTTAGAGAAACATTTGACTCCCCTTCTTCGACTAGAACTTTCAGATTTGTTGAAGTAAACTTTACTAATGCTAGAGAATTAATAAGTACAAAGTTTAATCTATGGAGTAAGGATATTTTGACTCATTTTGCTGAATTCTTAACTTCTGAAATCAAACGTGTTTTGAAGTCTGTTAACAAAGGCACTAAGACACTTGAATTTTCATCATCTGCATCATTAGTTTCTGTTAAAGATATTGTTGATTTACTCAATTACGTTGCTGAGTTCACTACTATATACTGCGAGGTTGAACAAAGTGTCAAAGATTTAAGAACTTGTGAAGTTTACCTTCTCAAGCAACGTTTCAAATTTGGCGAAGATTATATTTTTGTTGACCAATTGGAGTCTGAGCTTGAAACTTTATCCCAGATCCTTGAAAATAGACGCGCGTTAATTAAAGATAATACCAAACATATCACTCAGTCTTTGGAATTCGAATGTCAATCCGTGGAGAAGTCTATAAGAGATTTGATTCAATTATGGTTAACCAGTAAACCACCACCGGATACCAAGGACCCAGAAACAGCCTTATCAATCATATCGGATTTTGAACAGAAATGTCAAACTCTTGAAGCATATAAGAAAAAGGTTATGAGTGCTTTGAAATTTTCCAATATTTCTATTAATATATCCGGCTCATTGTTGATCGTTGTTGATGAATTAAATGATTTGAAGTCTGTTTGGGTTTCCATACAATCTTTATGGTTAGAGCTCCATGAACTTCGTTCTATCAATTGGTTTTCAAACACTGTCAATGTTAAAGAAGTTGACAGATTGAATTCTCGTGTCTTAAGAAAACAATTAGATTGTTTATTGACAACGACTAAATCGCTGCCAAGTCTCATCAAACAGCATCGCCCTTATCAAGAATTCGTTAACTTACTTCATGGTTTGATCAATTCTCAAAGGGCCATTTCCTCTTTACGAGAACCTTATATTAAGCCAAGACATATCAAGTCCTTGTTCGAGAGTGTTGGTCGTGAATATCCTGAAATCGGTGTTACTTTAGGCGATATATGGGATTTGAATTTGTCTTTATATCAAGAATCAGTTAATGATGTTATTGAAAGAGCTGTTTCTGAGAAAACCATTGAAGAATCTTTAGAATTGATTCAGAACACTTGGTCTTCTTTGTCTTTTGAGACTTTCTTGTTCAATGGTTCCTCTAATGGTTCTAACTCTGTGTCTTTAGTGAAGAATTTCCCATATTTGTTGGATCTAAGTCGTCAAAATATTGACTCGCTCCAGGCTATGAAGAATTCCAGGGTATTTGCCATTTTTGAAAGGGATATCTTGTCCTGGGAAGAACAACTTGTTTCGATTCATAGAATATTGAGCGCATGGGTTGATGTACAGAAACAGTGGATGGATCTTTATGGTGTTTTCCAAGACTCTAGGAATAACTCTGGTGGTGTTAAGTCTCTATTGCCTACAGAATCGGCAAGATTTGCCAGTATTTCTTTTGAATTTCTCAATGTTCTCAAAAGAATATTTAAGACGTCTATTGTTATTGATATTCAAACCATACCAGGTTTGGCAGCTTTGATCGATAGAACTTCAGATTCCTTGAGTAAGATTACTAAAGCTTTGAACGAATACCTCGAAAAACAAAGAGTTCTGTTCCCACGTTTCTATTTTATTGGTAATGAAGATCTTATAGAAATATTGGGGAGTACCAGAGATCTTGCAAGAATTAATAGACATTTCACCAAAATGTTTCCAGGAGTTTCCAGTGTCAATTTCAATGCGCAAGATAATGAAATCCAAGGTGTTATTTCTCAAGATGGTGATTTTATGAACTTTACCCAACCAGTATCGTTGAATCGGTACCCAAGATTAGATGAATGGATGTTACAATTGGAGTATCAATTGAAGATTTCCTTGGCTGAGTTATTATCGAAGGCTCTAGTTGAATTAGATGTGACGAATTTTCAAAACTGGGTTAAGGAATATCCGGTTCAAGTTTGTTTATTGGCTATTCAGATTAGTTGGACGAAGAATACAGAGTTGATTATTTTAAGTGGGAACTCTTTTCATGAACAAACTGTTGAAATAGAAAAGCTTTTGGATATTCTTGTTAAGGGAGGAGAACAAGAATCAGAATCGGAATCAATTAATCCTAAGAAGAAAGAGGCTTTAATCATTGAGTTGATCCATCATTTAGATGTTACCTCCAATTTACAAACCACGGGTGTCAAAAAACTTACTGATTTCCTTTGGTCTTCTCAACAACGTTTCTACCATCATGCCAATACCTCGGATCCCCTTCAATCTGTAACTATTATCCAGTCCGGAAAAAGCTTCCATTATGGATTTGAGTACCTTGGTACAATGGATCGTCTTGTTCATACTCCGTTGTTGAACAATTGTTTCATTTCTCTTATTACAGCTTTGGATCAAGGTTATGGTGGCTCACCTTTTGGTCCTGCTGGTACTGGTAAGACTGAAACAGTGAAAGCATTGGCTCAAAACTTGGGAAAGATCTCACTAGTTTTCAATTGTGATGAATCATTTGATTTCCAGGCAATGTCCAGATTGTTTATGGGTATTTGCTCAGTAGGTGGCTGGGGTTGTTTTGATGAGTTCAATAGATTGTCAAAGGATATTCTTAGTGCAGTTTCTTCACAGATAGAACTAATTCAGTTGGCTGAATCTGACTCGGAAGTTGAATTGTTGGGTAAGAAAGTCAAGTTAGTTAAGGACACTGGTATTTTTATCACTTTAAATCCAGGGTATCAAGGACGTGCTGAACTACCTGATAATCTAAAGAAACTATTCAGAAGTTTTTCGATGCAGAAACCAGACTCTGAAATTATCACTGAAGTGTTATTAAGAGCCAGAGGATTTTCCCCAGCAAAGGATTTGGCTAACAAGGTTGTTTCCTTCTTTAAGAAACTTTCTTCTACTGTTTCAAAACAACAACATTATGATTTTGGTCTAAGATCTTTAAAGAATACTTTGGAACACGCCGGTAAAATCAAGAAATCCATACGTGATGGCTCAGTATCTTGTTCTTCTTTAGATCTTTCTATCATCGTTCAAAGTACCAATGAGATTCTCTTACCAAGATTAGTTTCTACTGATATCAACTCATTCCATCTTGTACAATCTGAATCCTTTGGTGATGTAACAATCTTTGACAATGAAGACCAATTGAAAGAAATCATTTCGGTGTTACACACAAAACAGTCAACAACGGTTCCATCTTCTGAATGGCTTTCGAAGATTATCCAACTTCACAAAGTCCTTGAAACTCAACAGGGTGTTATTCTTGTTGGTCAACCTGGTACTGGTAAGTCTTACTTATGGCAAACTTTACTTGAATCGTTGTCTATTCGGGAGAAAAATCAGGTTGAACAAACTAAGAAGGAATATATTTCACATATAATTGATCCTAAGGTTCTTCGTAAGGCTGATTTATTTGGTCATTTAGATACAATTACAAGAGAATGGTATGATGGGTTGTTTACCAGTATCATCCGTAAGTTGACTTCTTCTAATATTGCATCAACCAATAACGACAAGGTTATATGGATTGTCTTCGATGGTGATATTGATCCTATTTGGGTTGAGTCCTTAAATAGTGTTTTGGATGATAATAAAACTTTGACTTTGCCTAATGGTGAAAGATTGAAGATTCCAGGTAATGTCCGGTTTATCTTTGAAGTCGACTCGTTGAAGAATGCTACTCCAGCTACTATCAGTAGATGTGGGATGGTCTGGTTGGAATCTGATCTTATTGATGTCGTTGATGTCCTCAAATTTGAGATGAATCGTTTCTTGACTGATTATAAGATGGACTTCACAATTAAGGAATTAATTGCTAAACTCATCAAGGAGTTGTTTATCGATGAACCTAAGTTGTTTAATATGTTATTGGATTTCTCGTTAACCGAGCTGAATCATGTTATGGAGGTCTCCAAATTAGTTTTGATCAGAAGTTTCTTCGCACAGATTCAATCTTTTATGCATCGTAAACAGAGAGCTATTGAAGATGGTTATGAAGATTCTGTTCTTAATAACAATGATGATATTAATATCTCATCTAGTTCCTGTATCAAAGCTATTCTTCTATGTTTAACATGGGCTTTCTCTGGAAGTACAAAAACGGAAGATCGTTTGAAGTTTTTTGAAAAGCTCAAATCCATTCCACAGTTTTCAAATTTATTACCATCAGATTCAAGTGAACTCAATTTGTTAGAATTTGATATTGATTTAATCACTGGGAATTGGATCAGTTGGACTCAAATCCTTGATTCTGCTGATAATGACTCTTCTTCAACAAACCTTATCAACAATCCAAACGCTTTGATTCCAACAATCGACACTATTATTCATGAATCCTTACTGCATTCACATATTTTCTCCACTAATAGCAAACCATTGATCTTATGTGGTCCTCCTGGTGCTGGTAAAACCATGACTTTATACTCAGCCTTGTCAAAAACCTCTGCACCCGATGTGATTCTAATAAATATGAATTTTTCCAAAGAAACTGAACCAGGAATGGTTTTAAGAGCCTTGGAACACTACTGTGAGTACGTTCGAGATGAAACTTCTGCCAATTCTTTGATTTTAACTCCTAAGATATCAGGTAAGAAGGTTGTTTTGTTTGCTGATGAAATCAATTTGCCAAAGAAAGACAAATTCGGAACGATCCTGGTAGTTGAGTTTTTAAGACAGCTTGTTGAATTGAAAGGGTTCTGGAAAACTAATGGTGTCGGTGGTGCTGAAACTGCTAAAAAATGGGTCGGAATTCAAAACATACAATTTGTTGGTGCCTGTAATCCATCTATAGATGTTGGAAGGTCTGTTTTGTCTCAAAGATTCTTAAGTCATTGTTCAATAATAATGATTGATTTTCCCGGGAAACAATCAATGTTCACCATCTATCAAAGTTTCAACAAGTCTATTTTGATGAATCTACCTTCATTAGCCGGGTTCGTTAATGATTTGACTTCTGCTATGTTAGAAGTTTATTACCGATCCAAAAAACACTTTGAGCATGGTAGTACAACAGATAGAATGACTTATCCACATTACGTGTACAGTCCAAGAGAACTTACGCGTTGGTGTAGAGGTTTATATGCTGCCATTCAAGCATCTGGTCTAATTTCAAGCACTAATAACAACTTGTCTTTCTTATTAAGACTTTGGGCTCATGAGGCTTTAAGATTATTTGCCGATCGTCTAGTAACTGATTGTGATAAGCAATGGACTGATGATTTATTATTTTCGGTCATTGATTCCTTCTTCCCAAACATCGATCATTTTAGAGATCAGCCTCTTCTTTACAGTGATTGGCTATCTCTAAATTACGAACTAGTGGACCAATATTCAATATATTCATTTATTAAAACCCGTTTCCAAACATTCACAGATGAGGTACTTGACGTTGATTTTATAATTCATGAAGATTCAATCAGACATATTCTACGTATTGATCGTGTTTTAAAACAACCACAGGGGCACATGATTCTAGTTGGTCCAAGCTCATCAGGTAAGACCACCATGACTAAGTTTGTTGCTTGGTGTTGTGGGATTAAAATATTCCAGTTATCGATCACCAGAGATTATACTCTTGCTGAGTTCGATTCTTGTCTAAAGGATTTATTACTAAGAAGTGGTGTTCAAGGAGAGAAAATCTGTTTCATTTTGGATGAATCTGTAATTTTGGATGATTCCTTTATTGAAAGAATGAATTCTCTTTTGGCCAATTGTCAACTTCAGGAAATTTTCAGTCAAGATGAATATCAGTCTTTGTTGGGTTCATGTAAAGAACAAGTTGGAGTTAGAGGTTTATTACTTGAAACTGATGAAGAACTATATGATTGGTTCACTGAAGAAGTCGCCCGTAATTTGCATGTTGTGTTCACTATCAGTGAGCCTTTGCATGGACAAGAAAGTATTGTTTTTTCACCAGCTTTGTTCAATCGTTGTGTTGTTAACTGGATGGGACAATGGTCTATTAAAAGTACTCTTGAAGTTACCACGCAATTATTACAAAATTGTCCTGTTGATAATTCTGATTACATCAAGCCTGATGATTTTCAACTAAAATTCGTTACCAGTCAACCACAAATCATCACATATCGTGATGTTGTTATTGATTTCTGCATTGCCATTCATTCTGCATCTAATAATTATGAATCACCTGCCAAACTTATCGAATTTGTCAATTTGTTCAAGAAAATCTTCAACCAAAAGGAAGAGGAGCTTAAAGATTATCAAATGCATATCAACACAGGTTTGGTTAAACTTCGTGAGACGGTTTTAAAAGTTAAAAGGATGAACTTGGAATTGACAGAGAAGGAGAAAACCTTGGCAATGAAACAACAAGAGGCAAGAGAGGTTTTAGACAGAATTCTTCTAGAACAGAGTGATGCTGAAAGAAGACAAGAAGCATCAATGGATATCCAAGCCGCCCTATCCAAACAGGAGATTGTCATTGAAGAACAAAGATCCAAGGTTATGGCTGATCTTTCACTAGCTGAACCAGCAGTGATCGAAGCTCAAAGGGGTGTGAAGAACATCAAGAAACAACATCTTACGGAATTGCGTTCTATGTCTTCTCCTCCTGCCACTGTTCAGTTGACTTTGGAATCTGTTTGTTCCTTGTTGGGATACAAGGTCTCATCATGGAGAGATGTCCAGCAGATCATTAGAAAGGATGATTTTATCACCAACATCGTGAACTTCCAGGCAGAATTACAAATCTCCAACGAACTCCGTCAATTCATGAAAACCAAGTATCTTTCCAAGCCAGAATATAACTATCAATCAGCAAATAGAGCTTCTCAAGCATGTGGTCCATTATTGCAATGGGTTGAAGCCCAGTTGAACTTCTCCATGATCTTAGAGAAAATCATCCCATTGAAAAAACATGTCCAACTTTTGGAGAATGATTCCTTAGAGAATAAGGCCAGATTGGAAGCATTGGCTGATATGCTTTCTGAATTGGAAGTTAGTATCTCTCATTGTAAGACAGAATATTCCAGTATTATTAGGGACGTTGAATTGATCAAGCAAGAAATGAATACGGTTCAGAAAAAGGTCAAATCTTCGATGGATTTAGTCTCAGATTTAACAACTGAGAGAACCAGATGGGCTAAATCAATTGCTGGTTTTGAAGCTCAACATCGTTCCCTCGTTGGTAATTCTCTTTTAGCTTCTGCTTTTGCTACATATGTTGGTGAATTAGATCATAAGCATCGTATGCAATTTAGCAAGTTGGGGAAAAAATTACTTACAGATTCAGGGATTCTTTATGATGCTAATAATGTCTTAATTACCGGATTTATCAATACCCAGGCGAATTTGTTGCGTTGGGAATCATGTGGTTTAGCTAATGATGAATTATTTTTTGAAAATGTTACGATTTTGGAAAATTGTCCAAAAATTGGATTTATCATTGATCCTTTTGGTCAATTTGGTGAAGTTTTAAAGAAAAAAATAGAGATAGATGACACTGGCAGAACGATAAAAGTCACTGTTACTAGTTTCCTTAATGATTCATTTGTTCGAACTTTAGAGAATGCTTTGAGGTTTGGAGGTAACTTGATTATTGAGGATGCAGAATATTTGGATCCAATTATCGCTCCAATTTTAAACAATGATATTCAAAGAATAGGACATAGATCTATAGTGTCGATAGCAGGGAAAGATATTGATTTCTCTAAAGATTTCAAAATGTACCTACACACCACTTCTGATCAAAAATCATTGAATCTTTCTTCATTTGTTAAGACGAGAACCACATTGGTGGATTTCTCAATTACGGACTCATCTTTAGAGACTCAAGCAACTAATTTCACTTTGGCCAATGAAAGACCGGATATTGAACGTCAAAGGATCGAAATGATTAAATTGGAAGCGGAATATAAAATCAAACTTCGTGATTTAGAAATTCTTCTTTTACAGAAATTGACAGATCAGAATCAATCTGGTGATTTATTGGATAACGAATCCTTAGTTTTAACATTGAAACATTTAAAAATTGAATCCAAAGAAATTGAAAAGAAATTTCAAGAAACTGCTGATGTTATGTTGGAAATTGAAAAAATTACGCATAATTATCAAGCATTTGCCAAAGCTGCTTCTTTACTTTTCAATGTTGTTAAAAGTTTACAATTCGTTTCTTCTTTCTATCAATTTTCTTTAAATTCATTTATTTCAGTGATTAAAAAAGTACTGCTTTTATTATCAGATGGAAAGATCATTGCTGCTAATGGTGATGTGATGGCTCGTGTCAATAACTTGATCGATGAGTTATACAAAGAAGTCTTTGCCAATTATTCCCTGTCATTAAAGAACAGAGATAAGGTGGTCTTTGCATTGGCTTTGTCTTTGACGTATATCAGTGAACGAGATGGAGATATATTTGTTTGTTTTGTGATGTCTTTGATTTCCAGTTTTGGATCTGAAAATGATAAATTTGAATTGCTTCAAAGGTCATTTGCTTTGGTTTCTATTAATTTAACTTCTGATATAATTTCCAGGATCTGTGAGGGTAATGACTTTTCAGATTTGAACTCTGCTAATATTGAAGAATTCTATCCTTTGATTAAAGCTGTTTTATCTGATTCTAAAGATTTGGATACTTGTATCGTTGAACTCACCAGAATTGTTATCACATCATCCTCTAATTCTTCTACAGTTGAGAGAAATTCCCTTTTCAGTTCTAAATATTCTCTTCAAGATATCATCAAATCAACAGCATGTTCCATGCCAATAATTATGGGAACTTCACCAGGGTTTGATCCAACTTTTAAGGTCAAAGCATTAGCCAAATCCTCCATAGATTTAGATATTATTGCATTGGGTTCAAAGGAATCTTTGGATATGGTTATTCGAGAATTCGAGAAAAAATCTAAACTTGGTGGTTGGTTAGTTGTTCAAAACATTCAAATATCCTCACAATGGTTAGAAATTTTAGAGAAATCCTTGTTATCAAATACTTCCATCCATCCTCAATTCCGCTTGTTTCTAACTTGTGATCCAACATCTTCAAACCTACCAGTGTCATTGTTAAGATCCTGTAGTTTGATTTCATTTGAGAATAATACACCAGGTTTGAAATCGATCCTTTCCGAATATTTTGTCGTTGATCCATCATCTATGGCTTCAGATTATTGTCATTTAATGTTCCTATTATCTTGGTTTCATGCTATACTTCAAGAACGTACCAGATTGCTTCCAATTGGATTTAATAAAGATTATTCTTTCAACGAATCTGATTACTCTATTGTCTCCCGATTTATTAAAAGATTTTTTCTTTCTTCTTCTTCTTCTGATTCTTTTGGTAATATGAATGATATGTTGTTAAATTTAAGATTCTTTATCAGTGAAATTGCATATGGTGGTAAGATTGATCATGAATCCGATCATAATATAATCCGTGATTTAGTCAACGAGATCTTTACATTGGATTCATTTGAATTTGGTTTCCATTTCCAAAATACACCTATTGAATTGACCTTACCTGAAGTAAGGAATTTCCAAGGTTACAAAGATTGGATTGAGAAATTACCTTTGTTGCAACCTCCTACTTGGTTAGGTTTGGAACAAGATGCTGAAGAAAAGGTTAAATATAAAGGAAATTTGGAAATTATTAAAACTGGTGTTGGATTGTTTGAAAAATTATTATAATAAAGATATATATATTTGCTAATAATAGTTTTATGATATATATATAATTTTGAGACTAAGTTTTCAATCCTGATATAATATAAATTTGTTAAATATGACAAAAAAAAAAAAAAAAAACACAATTCAGATTTAAGGCACGTGTTCTAAGTTAGGGCTCGAGAGATGCTTGAATAATCCCTCAATTAATGAAAAAAAAAAAATTGCAAAATCCAGACTATTCCATTTCAACATCTAAGTCTAAATTGCAACAATAAAGAGTTTACTATAATCTTCAAATTTACAAGATGCCAGTAACACAAACTCAACTTGAATCACTATTAAATGACTTCAAAGCCGCTGGTGGTTATGTTCATCCATCAGTTGAATTCCAAATAGCCGCCAATAAGGGTATCCATGCCATCTACACATCTTCTGAATCATTGGTTGCTGATTCCAATAATTCTCCAGAGATCCTCAAGACTCCAGATGAGTTTACATTAAGTATCAAATTGGCAGAAGAAGTTTTTGGAGTCTCTGTTTTCCCTACCGGTAACAGAAACAGTTTGTTATTGTTCTTATTGGCCAAATTAAGATTCGACTCCAAGGAAACTTTTGTCAATGAAGAAAGCATCAGTTCAAAATTCAAGTCATACTTAAACATCTTACCAACTGGTCGTGAAATTGGATCCCCTCTTTTCTGGGATGCTGATGAAAGAGACTTGATTTACGGTACCGATGCCATCTTAAATATGAATAATGCCATTCCTACGTTCATTGAAGAATGGTACCGTGTTGTTAACAGATTGCCAAAGCAATTAAGACCAACTTCTTTTGAAGAAGATATGAAATTTTTTGCTAATTTCAAGGCCAACAAGAATACTTTCAAGCCAGAGCAATACGTCTCTTATTATAATAACCCAACTTCTTGGACCTCTTTCCCAGCTTATCTTTGGTCTTATGCCATTTTAACTTCAAGAGGGTTCCCATATTTTATTAATCCTAAAAATTCTGCAAGAGATGTCAACGAAGCTGTTCTTATTCCAGTTTGGGATTTATTGAATCACAATGTAACTTCATCAATTGAATGGGAGTTTAAAGACCTTACTTATGATTTCAAGATAAAGGAAACTTTGAACAAGGGCGACGAAGTTTTGAATTCGTATGGTTCCAAGAACAACGAAACTTTGTTGTTGAACTATGGGTTTGTCTTAGAGCAGAACGAGGCTGACAGTGCAGGTATCACACTTGCTATTCCTTCCGATATCTCAGTTTCTGAAGCATTGACATTTGGTTTGAAATTAAAGACACATCAAGTCAGTTACACATTAGACAAATTACATCGTTTCCCTGATGAATTACCTGATTTATTAGCATACTTAGTCAAGACCCGTGAAGAAAAGGCCTTAACTTTAAGAAACAAGTTAAAGGGTATCGAACAATTAGAAGTCATCTTACAAGCCAAAATTGATCTTCTAAAGAACAAGTCTAATCCAAAGGCTGGTAGTTTGAATTCCAACTATGTCAAAGCTGCTAAGATTTACAAAACCACACAGAGAAAATTCTTCCAATTGGCCCTTGAGGAGACTTTGAAATTGGAAAAGTCCTTGTTGAAGAAGTATAAACCATTATCCTTTAAAACTGTCTACAAAAATGATGTTACCTTCGCCAATGCTGTTCTATTATCCTTTGGTATTGACGAATATGAAAAGTTAGCTGCAACAGATGATATCAAACATGCTTTATTATTATGGGTTATCAGAGTGGGTAATAAAAAACAGGTTCCTAAGGAACAAGCTGTTCATTTACCAGAATGGATCTTTGAAAGATACCAGTCATTATTGAAGACGTACAAGGTTGATACCAGTCAAGTTCGTGAGTTTGCTGGATATTTCAAATCCATGGAACCAGTTTTGAAGAAGATTCCTGAAGTTTTCCAAAGAGGTGAATGGAATTTGAGAGCTTTTGTCGTTGCTGATGCTTTAATCACTGAATGCACTTTTACCAGAGAAGTTAACAATGAAGTTTTCTTCCTACATGATGCTAGATTGTAAATATATACATATATACAAAACAAAGAGTTCAAAAAAAAAAATACTTATAATATTGTGATCTATATAAGGTTAGACGAGGTTATTCAAAGAAATCGTCTTCTTCAACTTGTTCTTCTTGGACTTGTAATTCTGGAGCATCTGGAGCCAATTCAACCTTTTGAATCTCCAATGGTAAAGACTTACCTTGTAAGATTTCTTCAATGTTGACCTTGATAGAGCCATCCTTCAACTGTTGCTCTATTTTTCTCTTGAACTCGTTTCTCAATTCATCATTTTTTAAAGTACCCTTCTTGACATTAGCATCTTCCATGTCAATATCTGAATTTTCCTTTGGGTATAAAGAAATATATTTCTTATCCTTGGGAAAATTTACGACATAAGCCAAGTCGATTCCTTGATGTGTTAGCTTCTTTCTTAGCTTTTTAAGTTCTTTCTTATCAGCGTTTCCAGTCTTTTCCATTTCGTCGTACTCCTTTTTGATCTGAAGGTATCTCTTTGTGGCCTTCTTTCTTTCAAAAAACCTTACCATAGAATATTTCTTGGAGACTTCTTTAGCCTTGTTGAACAACTGAGCATTTGTCAATTCAACTCTGAGTGCGGACAATTCTCTTTGTTTCTCTAATTTGATATTAGATGGCATAACATCCTTTTTCTTCTCAAGCAGTCTTTCAATATCCCTAATACGTTTCTTAATCTTAGTAGTACCTTGGCCTATCACGGAGTCTTCTTGCTTCTTGTTTTTGTTGTTTTGACGACGCGGTTTCTTATCATCATTTTGATTTCTGAAGTTTGAAGTGGTTGACTGTTGTGGTGCCATCTTGTTTGTTTCCTTTCTATCAGAACAACAAAATCCTTAAATTGTAAATAAATATTTAAATATTTTTCACCTCATCTTGTAAAAAAATAAAAATAAAAAATTTGTGTGTGCCAATTTCAATTTTTTTTCTTGACCTGCCCAAAATAGAGAAAAGTACCTATTTAGGAAGATTTTTTTTTTTTAATTTTGGTGGACAAAACCAAAATTTTGTACACCAGCACAGACATGCCAACACATGCATGATTGTAAATGCATCAGGCATATATCTACATGTTGGGGGATTTTACATTTAATCATTATCTCTAATCGAAGTCAAAGATAGAGAACCAAAAAAACAGTTTAGGATGTGACTAAATTCTATATGTTTTATTCAATACAAACTTCACAACTTGTAAGATAATCTTTAATATCTGTTCACTAATTGTAATTCTTATGCTTGCTACAGTATACAGCTGATACGATTTTACATTTCACATAGTGTTTTTCTTTCTTTTTTTTTTTTTTTTTTTTTTTTTTTGTTTGTTTTTTGATCGACAATGCAGCCCGTTTTAAAAGGGCAAAAAAATATCTTTTTTAGATAAAGCAACAGCGTGTCCTTCTTCGAGGCTTGTAGTTTCATTTGAATTTATTTCATACCAACTCATTATAAAATGGCTAAAGTCAGTGATAGAATTGTCAGATTGGCATTTTTCTCCCTACTTATCATCGGGTTGATAACCTTCTTATCGAACTCTACCCCTTCTAGCTCTGACAACACCAAACCATTCTCATCAACGAATGACAAGTCATCCTCCGCTGAGTCAAATTTAATCTACAAGGGGGATTCAGTATCCTCCTCTTCCAAGAAAAGTGAGAAACTACCATTTGATATCCCAGACTACATGGATCCAAACTATGCTCGTGAAAATGCCACCTTCATTTCTTTAGCTCGTAATGAAGATTTGTGGGAATTGGTCAATTCCATCAGATCAGTCGAAGATCGTTTCAACTCCAAGTATAAATACGATTGGGTCTTCTTGAACGAAGAAGCCTTCTCTCAAGAATTTAAAACTGTTATGACCAGCTTAGTCTCAGGTAAAGCCAAATTCGGTATTATTCCAACTGAACATTGGTCTTTCCCAGATTGGATCGATACTGATAGGGCTGCTAAGACCAGAGAAGACATGAAGAACATTATTTATGGGTCTAGTATCTCTTACAGACACATGTGTCGTTTCGAATCAGGTTTTTTCTTCCAACATGAATTGATGAAAGACTACAAGTACTACTGGAGAGTTGAACCAAGCACCAAATTGTATTGTGATGTTGACTACGATGTCTTCAAGTACATGAGAGAAAATGATAAGGTTTATGGCTTTACCATCTCTATCCATGAATTCGAAGCTACCATCAAGACATTATGGTCTGAAACCAAGAAGTTTACGTCTGCTAATCCACAATACCTTGCCAAGGACAACTTTATGAACTTTATCTCTGATAACAATGGTGAAACTTACAACTTGTGCCATTTCTGGACCAACTTCGAAGTGGCTGACGCTGATTTCTGGAGAGGTGAAGCTTATCAAGCCTATTTCCAACATTTAGAAAAAGCTGGTGGTTTCTTCTACGAAAGATGGGGTGACGCTCCTGTTCATTCCATTGCTGCTTCTTTGTTCCTTCCACAAGATAAGATTCACTTCTTTGAAGATATTGGTTACTTCCATGGTCCATACCACAACTGTCCAATTGATGACGAAATCAGAATGAAGAAAAAGTGTATGTGTAAGCCACAAGATGATTTCACATGGCAAGGATACAGTTGCACCAGGAAGTACTACGATGTTAAAGGTTTGACAAAGCCTTTAGGTTGGGAAAAGCACACTGGTTAAAACTGTAAACCATTAAAAGAAAATAGACTTTTCAATATACTTCTGAGCAAACAACTCAGTACAGGGGAGAAGAAGAACTCCTGGTTACAGTATATATATATATATATAAGGCTCATATAAATAAATAGATTTCAGTATAGAGAATATTTTATAAATTAGATACCAAATAAAAAAAAAAAGAAAAAAAATCAATCAATCACGAGATATATGTCCATGTCTAGTATCCAGTAAATCCACCATCTACAACAATCGATGTACCAGTGATATAATTACTAGCATCACTAGCTAAGAAGACAGCGACACCTCTAAAATCATCAGGCTTCCCGAATTTTTTCTGAGGTATTCTACCGATCAATTCATTGTACCTCTCAGGATTATCATGTATACCTTTAGTCATATCAGTGTCAATGAAACCAGGAATTATACTATTAACATTGATTCCTCTTCCTGCCCAATCATTGGATAAACTCTTTGTGAGAGTATGAAGAGCTCCCTTAGAAGCAGTATATGCAACACAGTTCAATCCGCCGTATAAGGACCATAAAGAAGCTGTATTAATGATCTTACCCTTCTGGCCTTCGGAGATCCAATGTTTTCCAAAGGCTCTGGATAATCTGAAAATTGATGTTAGATTGATTTGAAGTGTCTTGTTCCATAGCTCATCTGGGAATTCTTCTGCTCTTGCCTTGGAGCTGATACCTGCGTTGTTAAAAAGAACATCAATTTTACCAGTTCTTGACTTCAGTAAAGCATTTTGTAGCACAGTATCAACATCCAAGTCATTCTCAAGGTCAGCTTGGATAGTCTCAACATTTGAACCTTGAGATTCCAACTCTAATATTGCTTTGGAAACATCTGTTGTGGATCTATGGACAAGAATCAAATCTGCCTCAGCATCAGCAAGACCACGAGCTAAACCCAAACCAATACCTTTGTGACCGCCTGTTATCAAGACAGTTTTACCCTTTAGACTAAATAATGAGAGAGACATTATGTGATATGTAGGCTTAATATTTTTGATGAACAAAGTGAGAATTTGGTTTGAATAATTTAATCAAGAAACAAAAAAAAAAAGTATCCGAAATCTCTATGGAGTATAGATATTGGCTAATTCGATGTTGATTGTTATATTAGAGTACATCACTTGCCTACATATTGAGTCTGTCACTACACCTGCTAAATAATTTATTGGGTATTATATAAATTATAAGTTTGCGGGGTTCTGTCAGATTTAGACGGGCTCAATATTTATCAAATAAAATTCCACAAACCAAAATTGAAAAGTTATAACTATTTCATTATATAATTATATATATATATAAATATATTTCAGAATTAAGATAAATCCCTGGATCTTCAAAAATATATAATATTCAAAAATGTTTCCAAAATCCAAAAAAAAACAAAAAAAAAACATGAGCGGCTATTTCAAGTTTTATTCAAATATACCACAACATTAAGAAGAACCTAAGTACTTCAACAAGATACTCAGCCAATTGTATCCCTTAATCAGATTTCAATTTGGAAAAAAAACAAAAAAGAAGCAAGTATCATGAACTTCAAAATCCAGCTATTATTATTTGTCACTTGTTCTCATCTAAACAGAGTTGTCACTGCTTTTGTGCATCCAATTGGTATACATGGGCGTTACTTCATAGATACTGTTACACGTGAACCTTTCTTCATAAAAGGTGTTGATTACCAACCTGGTGGTTCTTCTGAAGTTGGTGACATAAGTGATCCACTATCAAACCCAGATACTTGTGTCAGAGATATAATTCTTTTCCAGGAGTTAGGAATAAATGTAACTATCCTTTATACTTTTTTGAATCATTAAAAGGCATCAGAAGAAAAAAGAAAGAAACTAACAAACACAAAAAACAGACCATTAGGGTGTATTCTATCAATCCAGACCTTAACCATGACGCTTGCATGACTATGTTAGCTTCAGCAGGTATTTACCTCGTCTTAGACGTCAACTCTCCTTTGTTTGGACAGCATTTGAATAGATACGAACCTTGGACAACGTATAATGAAGCTTATCTTGAACACGTCTTTAAGGTTGTGGGACAATTTTCAGCTTACAACAACACTTTAGGTTTCTTTGCTGGTAACGAAATTGTCAATGATAAGAAATCTGCCAGAAACTCACCTGTCTACATAAAGAGATTGGTCACTGATATGAAATCTTACATTTCTGCTCATTGTGATAGATTTGTTCCTGTTGGATACTCAGCTGCTGATGATTTGGAATACAGAATTTCATTATCAAAATACTTGGAATGCTCTGATGGTTCCATCAATGACTCTATTGATTTCTATGGTGTAAATTCCTACCAATGGTGTGGTGAACAAACCTTTTATACGTCTGGTTACGATATCCTTGTTAGAGACTATGAAGAATATATCCGTCCAGTGTTTTTCTCCGAATACGGCTGTAATAAAGTTACACCAAGACTCTTTGAAGAAGTTGGAACCATTTACTCATCCGAGATGGTTGGTGTTTTTAGTGGTGGTTTGGTATATGAATTCTCTGAGGAACCAAACAACTATGGTCTAGTTAAAATCGAATCCAATGGTAACGTCAAATTATTGGTAGATTTTGAAAATTTAAAGGCACAATTTGCCACTGTTGAAATTCCAACTGGTAGACAAATTGCTAATATTTACAATCGTGAGGGCAAGAAACAGAAACTTGGTGCACAACCTATTCCAGAATGTGAGCTTGAATACCAAAATTTGGATATCTCAAAGACTGTTAACGATAATGTGGCAAGTATCTTGATCAAAAATGGAGTTGACAGCAAACTGGGCAAGTATGTCATTCTTTATGAAGAGGACTTGTTTTGCCCCTACAATATTTCAAACTCAGATGGGACATCTTTGAAAACTGATTACTACGTTAAGATTACCCATCCGATTGACCAAATTAGTGAATACGAAGCTCTACGTATGAAACAAGTCAAGAACAGTGGAAGTAAGTAAAAAACAAAAAAAAATGTCAAAAACCTTGTTGTTTTCAATGCATAATGCATATAAATTGAAGAAATATTAACTAAGGTACAATTCTAGGTGCAGTCAAAGGTTACGTCAATTTATCAGTTGGTTCAATGATTGGATTAACTTTCGTCGTCACTATTGCTACATACTTCTTTTATTAAAGGAGCGATAGCAGTATAACCAAAATCATTGTTAGCAATTCATTAACTCTAGTACACAATAATTGCTTTGTTGGAATTATCGCATATATTTATATATCTAACTGAGAAGATTACGATATATTTAGACTTTATAGTTCTTTCTACGCTATCTTCAGCTTATTCACCATATCTTCCAAAGTTAACTAGAAATAAGGCACAGCTTTAGAGTCAATTATCCTATATAATAGAACTGACTTTTCTTTCTTGTTAACTTATAGATCAAGTTGCTTTTAATCTCCAAATATATATGTTAAAATTAAATACGACCTACTCAGAATAACTGACATATCAAATATTGAGGATATAATCAATTTCAACTAGAAAAAAAAATTACAACGAGACAACAAAGCATAGTAAGAATTTTCAAGGAGTAACCAAATATTTTTCTCATGACATTATAAAACAAAACCTAATATACACAAACAAAATTAAAAAGAAAATCCTCCACAAAAAAAAAGAAAACGACTTTTAATAAAACCCAATATATGCAAAGCAAAATGACTAGACGTTTAGTAAACAAAACCTAAAATCTTACCAGAAACGTGCTTTCTTCTGGCTTCTTCGTGGTCCATAATACCAGCAGAAGTGGTTAAGATAACTAAACCGAATTGTCTGGCTGGTAATAAATTTTCAATCCATCTTTCAATGTCACCAATCTTAACGTTGAATCTTGGAGAGATAACACCGACCTTGTTTAATCTACCGTTCAATTGAACAACGATCTTACCAGATCTGTGGTCATCAATGTATTCGAATTCATCAATGTAACCTGTGATAAAAGTTAGTAACAAAATAATCTCGAACAAAAAGCACATAAGATACTGTTCAGCACGAACTCAGACTCAAAAAAAAAAAGAAAATCAATGTGCAAACAAAAAGGATCAATGATAAAGAAAAAAAAGATGATAAGGAAAAGTAAACGACCAAGAAGACGGATTAAACCTCAACGTCGTGTAAGAAGCGATTCCCCAGGATACACCAAAATGTATCCTCTATATACCACGCTCCTCAGGACAAAATGACATTGAAAGTTCACCCCATCAAATAAGAAAGAAAGCATGGATCACTTCCTTTTGAATTGCACACATATAAAATCAAATCTTTGCATTCGAAGTTAACAGTATCTTATTGGAAGAAAAAAAACATATCAAGAAAACATACCATGTCTTTGGATAACTTGTAAGAACTTAATAATGACCTTAGAAGATGGTCTGATGATAACTTGACGTTTACCGGTCTTTTCGGCGTTGTTAATGGCGTTTAAAGCATCAGCTAAGACAGAAGTTCTAGTCATTTCTGTGAGAGGTACAATAAAGTTAGTACAACATGTTGATGTTGGAAAGTGACCCAATATTAAGGTTGAAACTAAAAGAGCAGCATGAGTGTCCAACCGAAGAAAGGATTCATGGAGCAATGAACAAAACCAACTAATCAAAGATTGGATGGAAAGTTCACTGAAGAGGGGTGTCAGGCTTGTTTAAAAGATATAAAAGTAGAAATCATCAACAAATGATCATATTTAATACCAAGAAAATAAGATCCTGAGTCCCACTTCAGAATAATAAGTGAAGTTAAAATTCTGAAAAGAACAAAAAAAACAAATAAAGAATATGAAATAGTTAATAGAACTATGACATATCCTTTGATGAGAGTGCTGGAAAGGAGCACTTCATGCAGCTCAATATAACTTTAGAAAAAAAATTAACATACTGTATTATTAATTCGTTGATGAAGAAGAAAATATTAATTTTCCAGTGTCCAATGTGGAATCGGTGAAAAATTTGCAAAAAAAGTTTGTTTTTTTGTTTTTCAACAGATTGTGGACGAATGGATTTCGCGCTAAAAAAAAAACATTTGACAGGGCAACACATCCAGATGATCCAGTCTGAAACTTACGCGCCTCCAATTGTTATTAATGTGTAAGTTTCAGTACTAAAAGCTTAGGTGCACGTGGTTCAAATAGGGGGCCGAAAGGATTGTCTATAACTTTCAAAAATAAATTATCAATATACATCTTGACCTATTCCCCTAAATAAAACTTTCTATATATTTCGCCAACATTAAAATAAAAAAGAAGAAAGAATCTCATGATATGTCAATTGATAATGATAAAAGAATCTTTGCCACTGTAAGTTATACTTTCTATTTATCCCTTTTATCATCAATTAACTAACAAAAAAAACAATCCCCTTAAAAGATACGACTTCCTTGTGTCACTTTATCTCAGATCGCTTTAGCGCCACCAGATCAAATCAACATAAATTCACCTGATTTACTCAACGCACTAAAGAATGTATATTCATCACTAGATTGTTCTGTGAACACACATGATGTTCTTTCTTCAAACCTTACTGATTATATCTTTGTTCCTTTATCATATTTATTAAAACTACCAAGTCTAAACGATACAAGTATAACTTATATTCTTAAGATTATGGTTATTCTAATGAGAAACTCTTGGTCACACTCATTACCATATGCACTCTCTAGACAACTGTTCCCTTTAATCACTTTCCTTACAGGTGGGTCACCAAACCATAAAGATGATTCTGAAATCAGGGCCAAATCAGATGAATTGAAATTATCAGGAGCTGAAGCACTTTATGAATTCTTCAAAGCGTTAGCAAATCAGAAGAAACAGCAAGAATACGATTTCTTCTCTAATGTGGAGAACCTACCCGCATTAGGTCATGTTGTTAATGTACTTTTAACATTTGCAGAAACAGGAAATTCATGTGTTGAATTACAATCTCAGAGTTTAAAAACTTTATCTTTACTTTATTTTGATTTGATCAAAGACGGTGAGATTATTTCATACATTCTTCCTGGTAATGTTTCCACTCTAACAAAGATATTGGCATCAAGAGGTGGACAAAGAATTCATTACACTATTCTTGTACAAACAATTGATTTGTTGAAAGATCTTTTGGTGTTAGTTTACAGTGACGATGAATTGGGGATCACTTATCAGGATCTGAAAACTCTAGAAGATGCTTTACTTAAACAAGATGGAGAGTTTGATCATATTCAATTGAAAGATGTTAATTTCAAAAAAATTCACAGAACAAGATCATGGCTTAGAGGAACATCTAGTCAAGTGCAAAAGGCTTTAGGGAATTTGATAGTTCTCCAAGATCATACCAAATTGGAAGTTAAACAATCATTACTTCGATTCTGTAATGGAATTCTTTCAGATTGTTTGTACTCTTTAGGAACTTCTATCCCTATCATTGTGAAATTTATGGCCAATTTATCAAATTCTATTCCTGTTAATTCCAATTTTGTCCAATCTTGTAAAAACATCAATTATTTACAATCAATTCTTTCATTAGAACTAGGTAAATTTATTGATAATTTTGCCTCTACGATTCAATCACCAAACTTGGAAAAAATTAGTATGAATATTAATTCTATCCAATTTCTTTGTGAATTGGTCAATAATAACAACGAACAAATCGTATCAAAACTTGTAGAAACTACAATTGTGGAAATTAATGATATGTTAACTAAAAAATTCCGGAAAAAATCTACAAATCTGATTGTAGAATCAGATACAATCACAGATCTTATGATGGTAATGAAAGATATGAACCAATTGTCTTTAAATCCTAAGAAACTCTCTATATATGATAATGTTTTGGACAAAGAAATTCAGCTGAAATTGGCACGAATGTTTCAAAGTTTGGGTGAACAAATAGATCCAACGAATATTATTAATGAGATTTTAATCGATGATGTTGATAAAAATGTGAATGAAAAGGGTCTATCTTTATGGATAGCCAATAATTTGATGCAGGGATACATTACAAAGATCCAACCTGATTTATTTGTCAATCAGTTTATTGATTCAATTATTCAACCTCCAGAGTTTACATTTGTCATTTTGGATTATTGTAAATCTCTTATGGAGATGGATCTCTCAGAACAAGTTTCTTGTATTGCCATTGATACAATTGGAGTTATTGCTAACTTGATGAGGAAGGAATTTGAATCTGAATTAATTGATTATCTTTATCCAGTAATAGATGCCTTGGCTTCATCTTCCGAAGTCATTAGAAATCATGCTCTCAATACAGCCTTAATTATATCAGATAACCTATACAATGGATCTTTGAACAAACTTGTCATTGAAAACACTGATTACCTAATTGATGCTATCTCTATAAGATTGAGTAATACTATCACTACAAGGTCTACGGCTATTTTAGCTGTATGTACCAAATTGGTTGGATATGAAGTTGTGGAGAATTTTAAAGATGTCATTGAAATCACTTTTAGTTTATTGGATTATTATCATGGATTTGAAGATCTTTGTTTGGATTTCTTTGTTCTATTTGAAATTATTATGGATGAAGTTACAAAAAAATTTCTAAATGAAACCTTAAAATTACAAAGTTTAAATAGTGAAAGTACTTTCAAGCCTTGGGGGTTACAAACAGTTGATCAATTGATTAATTTATTGGATAAAAGAGACTTTAACATTGTTATGAACGATTTAGAAGAAGAAATCAAAGAAATAGATAGCGATGATGAAGAAGAAGAACAAGAAGAACAATTTAATGATGAAATTATCAAATGGGTCTCACCAATTCCACAAGATACATACAAACTTCTTCAACAAATGGGCTCCTATGCTGAAAGACTTCTTACACATCCATCGATCAAACTCGAATTACAAATCCTTCGAACTTTAAAGAAAAGTATCCCTCTTTTCGCCACCCAACATAACAATCTTTTACCCATTGTTGCTAATCTTTGGCCAATAATTACAAACCTGGTGATGAATGAAGATCCCAAAATAGTCATTTCAGCTACAGAAGTATTGATTTTAATCGTTCAACATAGTGGTTCTTTTGTCGCTTCAAGAATGAATGAATTCTGGCAAAAATCATTAAAATCTCATCATTTATTCCAAATTAAACATAGTTCATTTCCTAATAAACAAATCAAACTTCCTGGTTTAAATATGAAATGTTTCTCAAAATTAGTTGAACTTTTAACTATTTCTCTTAAAGTTTTGGGTAAATCTATCCCTGATGTTATTATTTATGAAATGATTGATTTATGTGCACCTTTGATAAATGATGATCAAGTGGAATCATTTGGTGATTTCGCTGATATTGTTTGGATAATCAAATATGAAAAGTTTGATAAGACAGGGTTGCAAAAGGATGATATTTTAATTGATGGTATTAATTATCAATTTGTCAAAATTTAATTTGACTAAATCTGCGTCTTTATGCATTTGCCCACATGAATTTACATATTTTTTTTTTTGTCCTCAGTCAAAAAAAAAAAACGATAAGTGCACACTTATGATAATTTCAAAAAATAAAAATAAAAAAAAAAATAAAATATATAAATTTGCCTTCAAATTATTTCTCAATTAAACAATAGGTTTAATATTCTTAATATCTATATATATATATCATTTTTTAATAATGTCATATAACGGTATTGGTCTAAGCACAGCACGTGGTTCCGGGACCAATGGTTTCATTCAAAAGAATACCACTAATAGTTCATTATTAACAGCATATGAACGTCGTCAACAATCTAAGAAATATTCAGAGAATCAGAAATCCAAAATACAGAAAGATAAAGAACTAATAAAACATGAGAATAGACGTGCTGTGGAGGTGAAAGCCAGTGAATTGAGAGATAAACTTGAAGATGAGAATAAATTATCAGATGAAGAAATAGATAAGAAAGTTGAAGAATATAGACAAACTCTTATAAGAGATTATCGATTTAAATATGAAGTTCAATATGTTTCTAGAAGTGATAGGAAGGATGATAAGTTGAATAGAAAATCTTTCAAAAAGGATGAAGAAACTGTTGAATTGGATTATTGATTAAACCATATATATATATGTTTTAATAGGGGGGAAAGAAAAAAAAACACACAAGAGGAAGATTTAATTTTTAAAAAAAAAAAAAAAGAAAAAATCAATTGTTAAGAATATTATTGTTGATCAAAATTTTTTTATCCTTCATATCCAAATGTTCTAAATCCCAAATCAACATTCTAATATCATTATAAAACCAAAGTTTCCTTTCAAATTCACCTTTAATCAAATAAATCTTCATTTTAGATTTATATCTAGGATAAGTGATAAATTTCTTAATAAAATTGATATCAAAGGGAAGATTAGGATGATTATTTGAAGAAATGATTTCAAATTTAATTAATTTGCCCTTATTATTTCTAATTATTTTGATAAATGATAAAGATTCACAATTAAATATCTTAGATAATTCAACAATTATATTAAGATTTGAATTATTAAAATTTTGAAACTCAATTGATTGGGTTATATAATCATTTGATTTGTATGTATGAGAATTAATGAAATTTTCAATAAGAAGATTATCATAATTAATGATAAAATTGGTATTAATTGAATAATTGTTGACAAGATTAGAAATGGTTGGACTTTTAGAAGAATTTGAGGTCATTGAGTCTGTAGAAGAAGAAGAAGTTGAAGATCTTCTTGAAGATGAACTTGATTGTGGTGAAGGAGGACAAGGAAATGATACATTTTCAATTCTATTAGTTTTCAAGTTTAACAAATTAGAAATAAGAGATTCAATATTTTGGAAAAAGAGAAATCTAGCGTTTAAATTATCATTAAAAGGTCTTCCTTGTGTCTTTTTATCAAAATTAAGAATATTATAAGATGATTTCCTAATAAATCCTTTTTTTTTCTCACGTTGAGAAATATAATGTTTCTTTCTAGCTAAAAGTAAAGGATCATATCCTTTAATTTCAATTTTGATTGGTGGATTTTCATCTAAATTAATCAATTTTTTAGAAGAATCTGATAATAAAGAACGAATATGCATAATTATATATATATATATATTATTCTTTGTTGTTTTATATCAATATATATATATAGATAAAAGATGGGGGTTATTTGGGGGGTTTTTTTTAAAAAAAAAAAAAAAAAAAAAGAGAGATAAAAACTCCTTGAATTTATACTAGTTTAAATTTTTTGTGAAACCCTTAATTAAAAACAAAAAAAAAAAGAGGGACTCAATTTTTCTAGCTGTTCATGTATATAGCACAAAAAAACAAAAAATTCCCCTATATAGTTAATAAGAAATTAAGAGGGAGGGGGAAATAAACTTAATTTAGCAAAAAAGAAAAAAAAAAATTTTTTTACCAATTAGGACTGGATCTAAGATAACAATATTATATAAAGATGATTTTTGGGACTTGGTCACATCATTTTATAAATATCCAGATCAAGGACTTTATATATTCGGAATTAGACGGATTAAGGATCCGAGAAAAAAAAAAAAAAACACACACAAATT
>JADIOT010002548.1:0-42916 GCA_018343995.1 Waltiozyma sp. UFMG-CM-Y6624
AAAAAAAAAAAAAAAAAAAACCAAATGTGAAATTATTTTAGTTGGAAATTTCATTATTTTCTTCCTTACTCCTTTTCAACCAGCAATAATTTTAGTGATACCATCAAACAGGTATACATGAATATACTAATTGATAGATTTTTTTTTTAAAAAAAAATGAAGTCTGAATCACCAGTTAACCTCACAGAGAAAAGTAAGTCAGTACATAATATTTCGCATCATCCTCTCTTCTATATCTATCTATCTATATATCTTAAAGCAAGTACTAACGAATTTTCAACTTAGAACTCATAATTAAGAGTGAAGATGAAGATGATAAACCACTTTCTAAAGTAAAAAGAAGATCAACAATTGTTGACTCCGAAGACGATGATGAGCCTCTGTCACAAAAATCCAGACCAAACAAACGGAAAGGAGCTCCTACTATCAATTCAGCATCTAAAAAGGTTAAGAAAGAAGAGACAAAAAATAAAAAAACCCTAAAGAATGAAGAAGTAACAATGGATAGACAGGAAACCAAATCGCCTAAGAACGAAGACAGTGAAGATAACGACAACGATGATGAGGAAGATGATGGCACATATAAATGGTGGGAAGCAGAAGATGAAGATGATTCGATTAAGTGGAAAACTCTGGAACATAAGGGTGTGCTTTTCCCACCTGAATACGAAATTCTACCTGACCATGTAAAATTATATTACGATGGTAAGCCTGTTAAACTTCCACCAGCTGCTGAAGAAGTTGCCGGATTTTTCGGTGCTTTGATTGAAACTGATCATGCTAGAAATCCTGTATTTCAAAATAATTTCTTTCATGATTTCTTAGAAGTCTTGCATGAAAACGGTGGTGCCAATATTGAAATCAAAGAATTTGCCAAATGTGACTTCACAAAAATGCATGCTTACTTTGAATTGAAGAAAGAAGAGAAAAAATTATTGACTTCTGCTGAGAAGAAAGCCATCAAGGCCGAAAAGGAGGCTCTTGAAGAACCTTATAAAATCTGTTTATTAAACGGAAGGAAAGAACAGGTTGGTAACTTTAGAGTGGAACCTCCTGGTTTATTTAGAGGTCGTGGTGCACATCCAAAAACAGGTAAACTTAAGAAGCGTGTCTTCCCAAAGGATATTGTCCTTAATTTGGGTGAAAACTGTCCTATTCCACCATTACCTAAAGGACAGTCATGGGGTGAAATTAGACATGATAATACAGTCTCTTGGTTAGCCATGTGGCGAGAAAATGTTCTTGGGGGTGTTAAGTATGTTAGATTTGCTGCCAATTCCTCCTTAAAGGGTATGAGTGATTTCAAGAAATTCGAGAAGGCGAGACAGTTGAAAGATCATATTGAGGCCATTAGAAATGATTATAGAATGTTGTTGAAAGATAGAGTGATGTTGAATAGACAGATCGCTACAGCCACATATCTTATTGACGTGTTCGCTTTAAGAGCCGGTGGTGAAAAGTCTGATGAAGAAGCAGATACAGTTGGTTGTTGTTCTTTAAGATTTGAACATGTTACTTTGTCTCCACCTAATACCGTTATTTTTGATTTCTTAGGTAAAGATTCCATCAGATTCTATCAAGAGGTGCAAGTTGATCAACAAGTCTTTAAGAATCTTAAATTGTTCAAGAAGGCACCAAAGGTTCCTGGTGATGATTTATTTGATAGACTCGATCCATCAATTTTGAACAAGTTTTTCCAAAAATACATGTCAGGATTAACAGCTAAGGTCTTCCGTACTTACAATGCCTCGAAAACCATGCAAGATCAACTTGATCTAATCCCAAATGAGGGTACAGTAAATGAGAAGGTACTTAAGTTCAACGCAGCCAACAGAACTGTTGCAATTCTGTGTAACCATCAAAGGACTGTTTCGAAGGGACATGAATCTGCTGTCCAGAAGATTCAAGATAAGATCAAGGAGCTCATCTGGCAGAAAATCAGATTCAAGAAGATGATGCTAATATTAGAACCTTCATTGAAGAAGAAAAAACCCCTATTATTCTCGGAGCTCGATGACCTAAGTACTGAAGATCAAATTACTATTCATAAGCTTATCATCGAGAGAGAGACCAAAAAGTACCAATCCAAATTCCAAAGAGACAATGATAAGAAGAAAGAAGAGAAAGAAGAGTTACTACCGGAGTCTGTATTGTTAGAGAATCTGAAAAAGGTTGATGATCTTAAGAAGGAATATGCCAAAGAACTCAAATCAGGCAAACCCTTGGTGCCTGCCAACATGACAATCGAGAAACTTGAGCAACAGATCGAAAAGTTGGAACAAAGAATCACCAATACAGAGTTACAACTGAAAGACAAAGAAGATAACTCTCAAGTCGCTCTATCCACATCCAAGATTAATTATATCGATCCAAGATTATCAGTCATGTTCTGCAAGAAGTTCAATGTTCCAATTGAAAAGGTTTTTACCAAAACACTAAGAGAAAAGTTTTTGTGGGCCATTGAATCCGTTGATGAAAATTGGAGATTCTGATTAAATGGCTGTAGATATAAACAATATACAAAGAAAATTGTGAATAATTCAGAATGTAGTTTAAATTAAAACAGATAAATTTCAAATAATCCGAATAAAATTAACGAGAAGAACACTGATAGAACAAAAAAAAAACCTAGTGAAAAACGAATCACACTGAATTTTGCAGAACTAGATCACTTGAGTTTGTCGTTATAATCAAGTAAAATATCATCATATTTATCATATTTCTGCTCAATATTTTCTTTTTTTCCTCTCACGAATCTTAATAGTAATGGATTGGAACGTGATTTCAATTGCAAGGGCTGTTTTTGGTTATACTCCTAAACACTACTAATAGTGAATTTCTTTTCCACACACACAAATTGTCCCATCTCTCTTTCTCTCTCTGTGTGTGTGTGTGTGTGCTCTTAAACTGAACTTATTGGAAGCAAAAGCTTCCGAATTTTTTCATTTATTAATCCCAATCCCTTAGCCCATATCAAATATCAATCATTTCGGAGTCCAAACACCTTATTCGTTAATTAATTTTTTTTTCCTAATAAACGTTTCGATAAAAAATATATAATATATAAAAATTATATCATTTCCAACAAAACCCGTCTTTCCAAATATCTTTTCTAAATTTTTTTCATCCCTTTAGCTGAAGATTTCAAATATCTGTTGTTTCCAACCTTAACATTCATATAAAAGCTAATCAATGGATTTCAAGTGAAAATTTGTTCTTATTAGTACAATAGTGAAGTTGAAAAACTATCCAATCCCTGCTAAACACTTTCTATAGAACGTATGTAAAATAATAGTATAAAATAAGTGAAAGTGTTTATAAAAATCATAATGTGTGGAATAAATGTGGTGTGACCATAAACGGGTGTAAGGAAATAATGTATTAGGTCCTGTAATAAGCACCTTAACATTTATTCACCTAGTAATATGTCATGTGATCATATCATATTACGGCTATTTCAGTTATCTGTTGAATGTCCATCTGTAATCTTCAAGAGGTAAAAAAAAAAAGACCTTCAATTTCATCAACCACATAAATTACAACCAAAAACAATTCAATTTGTAATATTTATTTCAAATGTTAAGGTGCCCTTAACAAAAGGTCGAGTAGTGTAGTGGTTATCACGTCTGATTAACCCTCAGAATGTCACGAGTTCAAATCTCGTCTTGATCATTTTTTATTATTTTAATTAAAATAATCTATCCTAATCTATATAACTTGAATTGAATTCAAGCTAAGATTAGTGCAACATTCTATTTTAGAACCATTGATAAATGAAATGAGATAAAGGCAGTAAGACGTTTGATTTAAACGCTCAAACCATAAAATACGTAAAAATATAAATTTATTAAAATATGAAAATCTAAAAAAAACAAACAAACAAACAAACACAAAACACAAACACTAAAGCTATAAATAAAGGCCCAACATACGGTTGCAATAAATCACAACAAATCATCAATAAAATTTAAAAAAAGAGAAAAAAAAAACCTTTGAAAAGATCAGAGAAGCATAGAAGCAAAATGGACAACAAATAATCAAGCCAAGCGATCTCTCACAGTAGAAATACATTCAACAATGTGAGCTCTTATACCAGTTATTGACCATAATCACTACCACAGCTTAATGTTTCTTTTCTAAGTCCGTTTTTGGTTTAAGGGACCACCATAAACCTACTGCAGCCAAAACACTGAATAATGTAGTCTTGTCCTTACCAGAGAACTCAGAATTTTCCCATTTATATGGACCTTCTTCTTGTTTACCTTCATCAAAAACTTCAGCTGTGACTCTAGAAGCTTGTTCGTTTTGGATATCAATTTGGTCAATGGAACTATTTTCAAAAATCTTAGAGTCAGAGCCTTCAGCCTTGGATATAATGGTAGAATTAGGATTGACAGGTTCTTTCTTTAATAATTTCTCAAAAGGAGTAACTGGTGTTTCTGAAGCTTTAGCTGATAAAGAAGGAATTTGGGTAATATAATCATCATTGACAGCTTTGGTGGTTGGAAAATCAACAGGTTTGATGAAATCGATATGTGAATCATCATCCTTTGCATTAGGAGCAGCGGAATTTGTGAAAGTCTTTGCTAATTTCTTATTGACAATAGAAACACCAGAATCTTGTCGAGCATTTGTAGAGATAGGTTTCTTGTTTACGGATTCGCCCCTTTTAAATGGGGACTCGATCTTGATATCATTAGACTTCGAATCAGTTAAATTCTTTGGTCTAAATGTTGTATTGATAGAATTAGCTGATTGGGTGGTGAAACTGGATTCGTGAGCAATAACTCTTGACACCAAATCAGCCTTTCTTCCACTAACCTTCAAACCACGCTTACGACATTCGGTCTTTAAGGTGTTTAAACTCATCAAACTAAATTCAGACTTCTTGGTATTCAACAATGTGGTTTGATTCTGCTTAGAGGAAGAATGAACTGCCCTTTGGATGGATGATGTAGATTCAACTTTGGTGGCTGCAATATTTAAGACCCTCAAAGAAGGTAAGGATTTGACAGTTCTTAACATTGTATATCCTGAACTCTAAAAAGAATATGTGGCGTGGTCTCGATCGATTAAAATTTGAATAGTAAAAAGTAAAAAAAAAATACAAAAAAATGGAATTGTTAAATTGAAGTTATAGAATGATTGTAGACAACTTGCCCTGCCTGTTGATATAAATACATTATTATGGGCTATATCACATTTTCGCGATTTTTTTTTGTGTGTGTTGCTATATTTACTTTTGACCATTTTAAGCTGTATAAAATTACCCTACCTAATCCCAGATCTTTTCTAAAAGTTTGTAGATCTTTGATATTACACAAGCGCGAAATTTCATTGGTCAATAATTAAATTGACAAATTAAGAAAAAACCTAGAAATTGCATATGACAATATTACTCACATCATCAACTTTGAGCCATGTTTAATGATATACAGCAGAGATTAAGTCTATTAAAAAGAAATATATATATATACAAGGAAACCAAATCTATACCCGCACGACCCCAAAAAAAAAAACTTTTCTTTATATGAATGTATATCTAATGCATGATTAATACCAAAGCAAGATGAGCTGATCAACAGAAGAAATCTAACCTCAAATACGGGATTTCTCTTGGTCTATCCGGTAAGGAATTAAATTGAATCGAAATTCAGTTGTATCAAGATTTAATACCACATTGTAAACACAGCCAACTTGATGATCCTAAGAGATTTAGTATTGCTTGGAAGCTTGTTGACAGGCCTTCAATTGTTGTAAGTAGAAGTCACAGATTTGCATGTTACCATCGTTTTCAGATAAACATCTGGTGAAGTTTCTAGCGTCAACATCACAAGCAGCTGGTTGAGCTTGAGTTTGTTCGGAGGCATATTGGACTGGAGCAGCTTGAGCAGGAGCTTGGGCTGGAGCAGAAGAACCACCGAATAAAGAAGTCAAACCAGCACCGATAGTGTGACCGACAGCAGAACCAACAGCAACACCAGCAGCAGTAGAAGCCATGTTAGCGAACATACTTGGTTGTTGTGGAGCAGCTTGTGGTTGAGCGTAGGCTTGTGGAGGAGCATGGGCAACTGGAGCTGGAGCGGCAGCAGTAGAAGCGTGTCTTTGTTGCGGAGCTGGAGCGGAACGGGAGACGGATGGTCTGGAAGAAGATCTAGTTTGTCTAGGCATTATTGTTGATAGGTATTGATTGGCAGTTAACAGTATGATTTTGAATAAGATATTCTATTGTTTGTCTGAAAATTCAGAGAAAGATTCTATATTTTTTTTATATACTTTTGTGATTTCCGCGGGCTGCATGTTTGGGTGGCAAATCCACCAGAACAATTTTGACAGAATCTAATGCTTGGAGCCGGGATCGAAAAACTACAAAAAGGATTCATGTCCGCATCGGTAAACCTTTTCCAAGGTCCGTTAACTCCTAGTTGGCTTTAGGTTAAATACAGAGTTAGATTAGTCATATAAATTATATAGCTTCATTTTTGCAGAGGTTTGATCAAGGCCACCTATTGAGGTTATCAATCGATTTGTAGAAAACTGGGCTTATAATTCACTCGTTAACCAGCTGGGTTATTTGCAAATCGAATTTTTAATACCGAATTGATAATCAAAAAAATTTCAAATGCCTTTTTAATTTTTTATTTTTTTTATTTTAAACAGTAAATACACTTGCCATCCTTGATTGTAATAAGCTAAATATCAATAGAGCAAAAGCCAATTTATCAATTTATCTATTTTTCTTGTTTTTTTTTCAGGTCTTCCTAACTAATAGGTGACGCGTTCTTTCTTCAAGGTTTGAGGAAATTCACCAAAAAAAAAAAAAAAAAAAAACACCAAAAAAAATTGACGCGTCGCTGCACAAATAGTCGGAACAAGATTCAATATTCACACTTAGAGCTTTAAAAATAAACAAGACTTATCATCAATCACTGCCATTTGAAAAGTAGATAACACAAGTAATTAAAGGAATCTTCAAAAAAATAAAGATGGCAGCTTTAAGCTCAAAATTACCGAAGTTAAAATTCAAAAAGCCAATTGTCAGCTCACCCACTGATAACATTCCTTTAAAGGAACTTCTAGAAAGACTAGACGTACGTAGACCAATCCTTTGATTCTATCTTGTTCTTTAAATTGTTCAATTACTAACATTTTGCTCAGAATTTATCTACAGAGCTTTCTAAGATCAACCAGGAGAAATTTGATATCCATTCCTTGGATAAGTTGAAGTCCGATCTTGTCAATAAGAAGCTATTAGACCACAGGGAGTTTGGTGTCCAAGCCTTAGTTGCCTGTTGTATATCTGACATTCTTAGGATCTTTGCTCCAGATGCACCTTATACAGACAAAGAGCTTGTTGATATCTTTAGATTATTTATTAGACAATTCGCCAAGTTGCCAGATACGGGGAGTGGTTATTACACACAACAAGTCTATCTCATTACAAGACTTGCAGAAGTTAGAAGTATCATCTTGATTACTGATATCTCTAAAGCCAATGCTTTGATCGAAAATGTATTCAAGTTGTTCTTGGACTCTAAAAACAAATTTAACAAGAGACTAGAACCTGTTATATCTGATATCCTTTCTGAAATAGTCTCTGAATGGGATAGTGTTTCGCCAAATGTTTTACAATTGATCCTTAATAAGTTCTTGTCAGCTTCTGATCCAAACTCCAAATCTATATCCGCAAGTCTTCCTTCAGATAAATATGCATCCACACTGGCTATTGCTAAGAATATTTGTGAATTTAATCCAGATCGTTTAGCAAGACAAGTCACCAGATATTTTTCAGAGACTATTTATGAAACTACAAACCCTTCAAATTCAGATACTGTTGATTTTGAGAAACTCAAGAAGCTTCATAAACTCACAATTGAACTATGGAGATCTGTTCCTGAGTTATTGGGGTCCGTTATGGGCCTATTAGATGACGAGCTCAATGCAGAGAATGAGAAGTTTCGCTTGTTAGCCACTGAGACAATTGGTTCTATATTGGCTATAAATTCCAAATTGAATTTTATTACCACACACAAGGAAACCTGGATTAATTATATGAAGAAAACTTTGGATATCTCAAGTCATGTTAGATGCAAATGGGCAGAGAAATCGAAGGATGTTTTGATGGCCAGAAATGATGTTTCAGTGGAAATTTTAACAGGTTTGAACAAATCTTTGATTGACACTGATGAAAAGGTTAGATATGCAACGATCAAGCAGATCACTGCCATCCCATCAGGAGTATTGATATCTAAACTAGATTCCACACCTGCTCCAACTACTTTATTGGACTCTATTATTCAATTGTCCAGAGAAAGGAATATTGAGATTAGAAAGGAAGCAATAAGTATTCTTGGAACTTTGTACGCTGACCTCTACGAAGAGATCAAGCAAACATCAGATACCAGTGAACAAGCTGATATTTACTCTAAACTTAATCAAATTCCTCACACTCTTCTTTCGTTGTACTACATCAATGACAATTTCACCAATTATCTTGTTGATTTAACATTGTTAGACCAAATTATTCCGTTCACTGTCTCCAAAGATTGTGAAAGGGTCGACAGAATGCTCCATGTTTTGTCCAACCAAGATGAGAAATCAATCAAGCCTTTTTTTGCTTTTGCCAGAAGACAACAAGAGTTATCCAAAATTCTTTTGAAGTTTATTGGATTCTGCGAAGAGAACAACGGTGAAACATATGAACTAAATTCTTCAGAATCTGAAATCCACTCTAAGATCACCAAGACTATCAATTGGTTCGCAGTCAAGTTACCAGATACTTTATCTCCACATGAAACGTTACAGAAGTTTGTCAACCTAAACAATAGAAGAATGTATTTTCTCATGAAGAGCATCGTTTCTTCCGATTCAGATCTATCAACGGTTAATAACTCTCTTGATGAATTTTTCAAAAGATTGTCAGATCCCAAAACTGTCAAATCAGATAGTTCTCAACTTGTAAAGCTCTTCAAGATTTTATTATACAGAGCATCAAACCTTTGGTACAATCAATCCAATATCGAATACATCTTGAAAGTTCTACATGATGGCCAGTCTTCTAAGTTAAGAAATACAGCCAAGGAATTAATCGATGACATATCCAGTACTTGTCCTTCTGTATTTAAGACCCAGATCAGTAACTTGGTGAAAACTATTATGGATGAATCTATCAAGCAAGACAAGCAAAATAGAGTCAATACTTTGAAGGCATTATACAATATTTTCAAGAAATTCCCAGATCATTTGAATAATAACAGAGATTTTGTCGATGAACTTGTCAGAATCGGGAAAAAAGGTACCGTTGGTGAGTCTGAGTTCTCTGTTAAGATTATTAATTTGGCTTCAGATGCAGAGAATTTGTTGAGCAATCTTTATTCGGATCTCGAACCTCTAGCTTCAACAGACGACAAGTTCGAGACACATTTATCTGTTATCAACAGTTTGTTTGAGGTCAGACCTCATATTGTGGAGACAGAAGTCTCTCAAATGACAACATTGTTGATAAAGGAGGTTCTCTTGTCTAATTCTGAACCAGCCAAAGAAATTGATCAACCCCATTGGATTTCTGATGATCTTTTAGAATCTGATTCTTCATATAGAAGGTTATACGGTAAGTTATTGGCCTTAAGAATCTTTACTACTCGTTTAAAATCGTTGGTTTCAGATAAAAACACAATTCTGAAGGATGAAGAATTAATTACCAACACTACAGAAAAAGTTATTAAATTATTGGGGTCTATTATCACCAACGGTGGTGAAATTGTTAATAGAAACATTTCTTCTAATCCAACTCCAAGGCATTTCCAACCAAGACTTAGACTGGAAGCTGGTTTATGTCTTTTAGAACTTGCAAAATATCCAGAATTTAATTCTCATATTAAACCGAACTTAATGGAGAAATTGATTCTCTTAATCCAAGATGAGGAATCTAATGTTAGAAGAGAGATTACACAAAAGTTGATGGAATATTTGAAGGCGGAGGTTATATCATGGAAGTTCTTAAGTTTGGTTTATTTCATAGCCTTTGAACCAGACCAAAACTTGAAGAATGAAGTAAAGACCTGGATCAAATCTACTTTCGCAAAAATCACACAATTCAACGTCGATCAGAAATTAAAGATTGTCTTTGAGATAAGCTTGTCTTCATTGATTTACTACATTGCACATCATTCTGAATACTTGGAATTAATTGATACGAAGGAGGACACCGATTCTCTGTTGAAGGCTTACTCGTTTGCCTTGGAATACATTGCTTTCTTCCTTGAATGTATTGGCAACCAAGACAACATCTCCTTATTATACTATATCGCTAACAGAGTTAAACAATACAAGGATGCTTCCATCCAGACTATTACAAACCAAGAAGAAGACGATGATAATCAGAACAATATTTATATTATTTCAGAATTGGCTCAGCTCTTGATCAAAGAACTTCAGACATACAGGTCTTGGACTTTAACAAGTTATCCATCCAAGTTAAATTTACCTACTGACCTTTACAAGCTTAATACTGATTCGGTTAATGCGCATCAAATCATTGGTACAATTTTTGTTAAAGAGGAATGTATGAAGCAAGTCTCAGCCTTAATTAGAAACAAAGTCCATGGTATTACTCATTCTGGTTTCTCTACAGGTTTGAAGAGATCTTCAGTCACTGCAGCTTCGAATGGGACTAATGTTAAGAGAGTCAAACAAGAAAAGAAGGACACTGATAGCAAGAAGGTGAGGAAGAAGAGAGTTTATAGACGTAGAACGGAGGAAGACGACGATGACGCTATAAGAGATGATAAGGAGTTCAAATATGGGTCTAAGCTAGATTCCGGTCCTTCCAGTACTGAAAGAAGAAGTGGAAGACGTTGCACAGCTGATAGAATAAGTTATGTTGAAAAAGATGAAGATGAAGATGAAGAAGAAGATGAGGATGAGGATGAAGATGAAGAAGATGAGGAAGAAGAAGAGTTAACAGTCAACTGAAATGATTTGTAATTAATATTACCATTTACTATATACATTTACATATTTATTTTGAAATAAAACAAAAAAAAAAACTAAAATAAATTCAATGATGTGTGGTAATCAATTGAATGTTTTAAAACCTTTTTGAGTTTGATAATTAATTTTATAAGTCAAAATATATCAATATCATAAACCAACTAGAGAAAAACTTACCCCTTTAGTCCATTTCTATGGGTTTTTTTCTTTTTGGTTACGATGGTCTTTAAAATTGTACATATTGAAAGTTTTTGACACTTTGCGCGAACCAAAAAAATAAAAGAAAAATTTCCAATGCTTTAAACTATATTGCGCCGTATAGAAAGACAGGTCCAAAAGTTTTCAATTAGAGACTCAATTAAGGTCAATTCTTCATTTTATTTCCAAAAAAAAAAAAAAAACAAAAATGTCCACTGAAGCCAAAGCTACCAACGCCCCAGACTACACTCTTTCCAACTCCGATGTTGTCGAAAAATACAGAACCGCCGGTCTCATTGCCAACAAGGCTTTATCCCACGTTAAATCGTTAGTCAAGGCTGGTGTCAAGTCCTTCGACTTATCTCAATCCGGTGATGCTCTCATTGAAGAAGAAACTTCCAAGATCTACAACTCTAAGAAGAACAAGGTTGAATCCAAGGGCGTTGGTTTCCCAACCTCGATTGCAGTCAACAACATTGCTGATTATGTTTCCGCCATCAATGCTGAAGACAAGTCCAACGTCGAATTAAAGGACGGTGATGTTGTCAAGATCCATTTAGGTGCTCAGATCGATGGTTTTGCCTCCATTGTTTCAGAAACTGTTGTTGTTGGTGCCTCTAAGGATGCCCCAGTCACTGGTAAGGTTGCTGATGCCTTAACTGCTGCCCACCAAGCCGCTGAAGCTGCTTTAAGAGTCATCAAGCCTGGTAAGAAGAACTGGGATGTCACCAATGTTGTTGCCGATGTTGCTAAGCAATACGGCTGTTCTCCATTAGAAGGTATGTTAACCCACAACCAAGAAAGAAACGTTCTTACTGGTCCAAAGGAAATCATTATCAACCCATCTGAATCCCAAAAGAACCAAGTTGAAACTTTTGAATTCGAAGTCGGTCAAGTCTTTGGTTTAGATATCATTGTCTCTTCTGGTGAAGGTAAGGTCAAGAATTCTACTTTAAGAACCACCATTTACAAGTTGACTGGTAACAACTACCAATTGAAGTTGAAGTCTTCTAAGGCTGTCTTCACCGAAATCAAGAAGAAGGCCTCTGCCTTTCCATTTTCCATCAAGAACTTGGAAGACCCAACCAGAGGTTCTGCTGGATTAAAGGAAAACTGTACACACAATACCATGATCGCTTATGATATCTTCCAAGAAAAGGAAGGTGAAACCATTGCCCAAGTTTACTTAACTGTTGCCATCACCAAGAACGGTTTAGTTAAGTTCACCTCCGCTGACTTCGACTCTGAAGTTGTCAAGTCTGAAAAGGAATTATCTGCTGAATTGAAGGAATTAATCGCCACTAGCTTAAAGACCAAGAAGACTAAGGCTTAAAAGAGTCACCTTGTTAGATTCTGTTTATAGTTTTATTTAGTCTTTTATTCGAGAAAAAAACACACACACGCACACACACCATCAAATTATATCTATGAGATTTCTTTAACATCGTATCGACTCTATATATATATATATATTAAAAAATAGCTGTAGAGCGTTTATTTTTACTTTTGAATTGGCCCTCTTTTTATTCTTTTTTTTTGCTTCACTGCCTTTAATTTTCAAGACGCGTAAATTTGTTTTAAAACGGTAAAAATACTACTACGAAATTGACCAAACAAAGTGGCGACACTTATTGATTTTTCTTCTTTTTTTTTAGTTTCATATTATAGGCTAATTTTATTACTCATACTCAGTAGATTCAAATTCAAAAGCTGCTTTAGAAAAAAAATATAGCTGGTATACTCTTTTTATCCAAATTTTGTTCATTTTACACTTCTTAATTGCTTGTGTTTTCAAAGTCCAAAAAAAAAAAACCAAAAAAGGAAAAATAAAATCCTTCACATAGAAACAACATTCGGTACCATTTACTTCCTAAACCCCAAATAATAATACTTAAAAAAGATAAATATTTATATATATATGACGAATATACCCACTGATAGAACGGAAGAAAGAATTTTCGATTCAATGATGCGTGGTGAAATTCCAGGTAGTCAAGAACAACAACAGAAGACTTTGCAAAACTCCATAAAGACCAACTTGCCCACAAATGATATTCAAACAGACGTCCTCCAAATGCCAAAGATCAGAATCAAACCTTTATTACCTAGATCTGAACAAACTTCTCCATCTAAACTAAATGCTTCCATCAGGATTAATATCAAACCACAACCTTATTCTAGATTATTGACAGCTCTGACTGATTCAGATGGTTTCCAAAGACATAAAGATCTTGTATTATCGGAAGGAGGCGATCATAAAGAAGTGTCCAATTCACACTTTGATCATAGAAGAAGGTCTGGAAGATTGGCCTTGCAGGAAAAGAGAGAATTTGATAAAAACCAGAGAGATATTGAAGTGGTAAAACAAATAGAAGAAGGTAATTCTAGAGTCAGCAATGGGGTATCTTCAGTGAAAACAAGCAACGAATCCAAAGATTCATCTCCTATTGAATCAGTTTCAGAACCAATAAAGACTAAATCCGAGATCGTCTCGAGAAGAAAAAGCAAAAGAATACAGGAGTCTTATGAAACTTCTGAAGAGGAATTGATTCTGAAACGTCGGAATTTGGAAGAAATGGAAGAAGAGTTGACTATAGACAAACCAGTTATAACATATGAGAATGGAAGAGCTCAATTCAACGAGCCACCCATCACAGCTGAACATGTTGGTACCAATGGTCTGTTGTGGGCTGCTCCACCAACTCAACTGGATTGGAAGGAAGCACTCTCACACAAGCAGAAACTCAAGAAATATAATGTATTCACTAAAGCGGCGGCTAAAGAAGCATCTCCTACAACAAAAGATGAATTGATGAAACGTGAAAAAGCATTGAGTGAAAGTTTAACCACACATGAGAATGAAAACTTACAAAAAGATAGTAATATAAGGTATAGGAATGGGAAATCTTTCAAAGCATCAGAAAAACCTGAAAATAATTCTAAAACACGAGAGACGATGTCATTTAAGATCTCTTCAAACGATAAAATTGGACATAAGTTGCATGTTAAAGCTTCTTTATCACCAGTAAAACGTCCCGTTGCTGGGTTGGCAGTTGATCGAGCCAATGTTACCAAGGCTGAACTCCATATGATTGATCTATCCGATAAGCAGGAAACACAAATGAACAATGATTTCTGCTCAACCTGTGGAGACACTGGTATATTCTTATGTTGTGAAGGTTGTCCAAAGTCATTCCACTTCTCCTGTTGTTGTCCTCCTTATCAAGAAAATAATCTTCCAAAAGATGCTTGGTTTTGTTATGAATGTCTTGCTAAGAGAAAAAAACAAAAAGATAAAAAAATAAAACATACAGGAATGTTTGGGAAATTATTAACAAACTTAGAAGGAATGAATTCTGTTCAATTCAAATTGCCTAAAAAAATCAGAGAAAGGTTTGAAAATGTTTACACCTCTCCAACGGGGGTATATTATGACGAATCTATGAAGATATTATCAGCTTCCCAAAAATTGAAGAACCATCTTACAGAACCTGATGTTGACGTTGATTTCTATGTTGAAAAGGGAACAGGAAAACCTTTAGTTTGTCAGAAATGTGGTGATATAGCATATCAATCAAATAAGGATCCGAAATCGACACAAATGATAATAAAGCCAATTATTACATGTGATTTCTGTCCCTTGAGCTGGCATATTGATTGTCTTACACCACCAATGGCCAACGTCAAACAAACTGGTAAGAAATGGAAGTGTCCTATCCATGTCAATGGTATAATTAAAACACAAAGAAGATTGAAGAAAGGTCAAGTGTTTGTTGATAGAGATATTTCATTTGGAATTGAAAACAATGGTGACATTGAAATCTATGATGAAGATTCCGAGGATGATTCACGTGTTCCTTCAATAAGATGTAACGACACTTCAAATGGTATTTCTGCTGTAATTTCAAACCAACAACTGAAACTTTGGAAAGATCAAGAAAATGGAATAACAAGATTGGCATCACGTGGTATTATTGTTGATTTTGCAAGTACAATTAGAAAACAGAAAGAACGTGAAAGAGATTTAAAGATCAATGAAATTTTAAAAATAACCAAAGAAAACAATTCATTATTGAGAATGTTGAATATGACCAAAGAACAAAATAATCTTGATTATGATGAAAAAATGGCTTTAGTCGGCTTATTTGACTTGAAAAAAGGAGGAGGATTATAAGAGAATAATTATTAATATTTTTTTTTTAAATTATTAATTATATATAAGTAGAATCACGTGACTTATTTTTGCCAAAAAAAAAAAAATAAAAAGAAAAAAAAAACAAAAAACAAAAAACCTCATAGATAAGAGAATTTAAACTCCACTTTTCGAATTCATTTAATTTGTATTTCATTTTCTTCAAATATTCAAATCTTGAGAAGTACAACCGGTATTACATATATAGGTTATAGATCATATGATAAAATATAGATCCAATTTATATATAGTTTTAAAGCGATATCAATTAGGAATTCAGATGATCCCGAAGAACCAAGTTGTCTCTTTTTAATTAAAATTGGATATATATATATATATATTGAAAACACTTATCCTGCTTATTTTGCGGTAAACAAATCAATTAACTTAAAAATGTCGACAAAATCCTTCTCATCTTTACTTTGGCCTGCAGTTAACCCTATAGTTGAATCTCTCAAATACATCAAAGCAACAGCATTTTCCACTCTGGCAACTACTAGTCTCAAAAGATGATTCATATCCGCCTGTGTTGTATTTTGGGAATTCACAGCCGATTTAAATTGTGTCAATAATGAGCTTGTAGATTTATCACTTATCCCTGAGACTGAATTTAAATTCTGATCGTGATTAATCACAGAGAGTAACGAGTGTAGACGAAGAGAAATAGCTGCCAATTTGGCCAAGTTTTCCTTACTGACAATTGGGACTCTTCCAGCCAATGCGTCTTCGTCGTTAGATTTCTCCTTTTGCAAAAGAAACTCCTTGAACTTGTAACGAGATTGTAGTTGTTTAGGAAATATGATGGAGATTTGTTCCTCAGTTTCTAGACCCTTTAGTTGAACCTTACCAAGTGGTTCAAGACGATATCCAATTGCCTTGACTGTTTTGTATTCTTGTGTTTGAGTCTGAGTTATTGGATCTGAAAGTTGGAGATCAAGTTCTGAATAATCCTCAGATTCAGTTTCGACCTCTTCAGAATCTTCAGACTCTTCATAGGAACGTGAACCTTGTGGTTCTTCATTTTCAAAATTTTCCTCAATGACCTCATCAATAAGATTAGCGCTCTTCACATGTTTCTTCTTCTTGTTCTTTCTCTTCTGCTTTTTCATCTTTTTCTTAAGAGATTCCTGTCTCTTGACCAGATTTTTGAAGATTCCCTCGATTCTTTGAAACTCATTGACACAATCCAGAGTCAAAGTGATCTCACCACCATCAGCAACAGCACAAACTCTTGCAGCCTTATTAACCATTGGCCCGAAATAATCCATTCTTCTTGTGATGATATCTGGTTCACATACAGGCATACCCCAATGAATACCCATTCTCACGGAAAGCCCCTTATAAATCAATTCTCCATCGTTATCCTGGATCAATTTCCCTTCTTGAGATTGAATGATTTCAGATGGCCAATCCTCTTGTAATAGTTGCTGTTGGACGTTGAAACACCATATCATAGCACTGGTAACCGTAGGAAACGAAACCATGAAGGCATCACCTTCCGTCTTAACTTCATAACCTCCAACAATGTGCAGTTGTCTTCTCATCATCTCGTTATGTGTTCTGATGGCAGATCTCATGGCTAGTGGATAATTTTCCCATAGTAAGGTCGAATTCTTGATATCAGTGAAAACCATTGCTAATTGGCCTATTGGTGGATCAATTTCCGGCTTTAGACGACGTAAATTAGAATCTTCAACGACAGTCAATGGATGTCTAAGAAGATTGTTAGATGAACTGTTGTGGGAGTTTGATAATTGTAACGAAGTGGCAGACGAGGAAAAATTATTTCCAGCGCCAACAGCAATGCTACTTAGTTGACTATTTAAGAAGTTGGCATTCTTATAGTTAGAAGCATGCTGTAACTCTTTCTTAGCACAGACAACAATAACAGAAATCCTAGTGGAACAACCATATGAAATGGCATAATCTCTCAATTTTTCAGCCGATGACATTGGATTGGAATCACGCTCTCTTACGATATCACCAATAGTATTGGTTGGAATCGACTCAAATAATTCCCTTGTAGCAAGCACAAGTACTTCATCATTTAAAACAACTTCAGAGATATCTGGTCCTGTATGAATGTGAGGCAAAAGATCAATGAAACCTGCCGCACGTGATACTTGAGCAACACCATCAACTTTATTATTACTACTAACAAACCCACCCGAAGTTCTAATCCGTTCGAATTCGAGCACTGAAGAAGGAGAGTGATTTACTGTCAAATATGTGTAACTACCATCTGGTTTAGCAAGCATACATGTTGTATCACCAATATTGGCAGTATAAACCCTCTTTTCCTTGATGTAGATAACGGTCACGGTGGATCCAGTAAGTCCATCTTCAGATAACAAATTCTCAGAATGATAGATAATAGAGTTCAATGCCAGGAAACTGAGTCTTAGAGCGGATGTGACATCATTTGAAGGTTTCATCAATTCTGCTTCGAAAAGTTTGTGGAATTCTTCTCTGATGATATGGGAAACACGACCAGAATATATACCATCGAATAAACAGATTAATACACCTCCGCAAATATTTTCATGAACAGAATCACGAACCACCAACTGTTTATAAATACGATCAGAGTAACCATAAGAGATGTTTCCTGCAAGAGTCGTTGGTGTTGTTCTGACTCTGGTAAAACTGGTTTCATCTGGGATGGAATTTTGAGTCAATGTGATTGTCAAGTCCATCAAACCTAACGATTTAAGTTTTGGTAAGTTCAAATCCTCGGTAATAATCTCCATTTTCTTGTTCCCTGAAAGATTTAAATATCTCAAGTTGACATTCTCCTTCCAGTTCCATTCATATTTGGAGTTTGAAGTATTGTATTTTAAATCATTGGAACCAACATCTATTAACTCCAACTCATGGAAATGTGATAAATCCGAAGGAAGAGTTCTGAATTTATTACCGTTCAAAAATAATAATGTCAGGTTTTCAATCAAATCAAAATCATCAGGAAGTGAACTTAGATAATTACCAGAGAGGAACAATTGGTCTAATTGGGTGCATTGAGACACTGTACCTGTTGGGATCTCAAAGATCTTATTATAGGCCAATGAAAGCAGCTTCAAGTTAGAAAACTGCTTGATAACGAAGAAACAATCGTCAGATAACTGGTTGTCCGCAGCACGTAAATGGAGCAATTTATTAGAACGTGGAGCAGGGAAATCAGTGATCAAATTTGACGAAATATTCAAGGATTCGATGAAAGAAAGATCGGGGATTCTTTTCAAATTGTTATCATGAACATCCAAGATCTTCAATTTTGTTAAGTTGACAAAATCTGGCAGGGTATCCAAATTATTCGAATATAAGGATAACTCACGCAAATTAGATAAAGGAGATAAATCAGGTAATTCTCTAAGGGCATTTCTCGATAATTCTAATTTTTCCAATTTAACAAAAGATAAAATCAAAGGAGACAAAGATGTCAATTTAGCCTTGGCAAGATTTAATGAGGCCAAATTGGAACTCATGATGTTCAACTGAGTAATTGGATTCAACTGTAAATCCAGAGTCTTCAAACTGCGTAGAGGATTGGCAATGTTTGAAATGTTGTTGTTGGTCAAATATAAATTCTCAATATTAGACTCTTCAGAAACATCCAAAGATAAGATATCGTTGAATTTCAAGTTTAATGTTCTTAGATCCTTCAGTGCCAAAGTGATATATCTGAGATAATTGGAACTGATGTTCATCTTCTTCAAAGAAGTTAATTGATTTATGGAAGGTGGTAATTCACGTAATTTGTTATACGATAAGTCCAATTGTAGCAAGTTTTTCAACTTGTTGACACTTTCTGGATAAACTTCAAACTCATTCGATGAAATATCCAATATTTTCAAATTAGGAGGCAATTCAGGAAGATCCGTTAACCTGTTACAACTTAATGTCAAGATTGATAGATTACGTAATTTGTTAATTGACCCAGGAATTCGACTAATGAAATTTCTCTCCAAATCCAAAGATACCAATTCCTTAGCGTAAACCACATTTGGTGGGAAAATTTTAGTTCGAATATTCACCATTCTCAACGAACTCAATTGACATTCAGGCATTTGAAAGAAATCGGAAGGGATCGTGATGTCACCGTTGTTAGATACGTCAAGACTCTGCACTTTAGAAGAATAACAGAATGCAGGAATCTTGGCTAAATCCTTAGACTTCAAATTCAAATGAACAAGATCTTTCAAAATATGTTCTTCCTCCATTGGACTAACTTGCTTCAAAATATCCTTACTTAAGATAAACTTGAATAAATAACTAAGATCATTACGTCCAACATCTCCCAAATTATCTTGCTCTAAAAACCCAGCCAATAGCAATAAATTCGTCTGTATCTTTATAGGACGTTGGTTTCCCTCCAATTTCTTAGTCACCTTACCCACTCGAAGACTCAATTTGTAATCACCAGCAAGTTGGAATCTTCCCTTCAAGTATTTGATTAGCTCATCAACAGACTCTTCGTAAGGTCTCTTTAGAGTCGAAGTAAAATCATCGTCTTCTCCAATGATCTTGATATGATATCCCAAGACTTTTTTCCCTGGGTTATGTTGGGTAGTAGAAGTAGTAGTAGTAGTAGTAGTAGACGAGTTATCACCAATAGCACCACTGCCAGCAGAGATACTATTGCCATGATCATCATGAAACTGTGTAACTCGAGTATAATTGGATCTGATGACATATTCATCATCAACGTTCTCTAAAGACGCACTGATCTCATCCTTTGAAGGAGGTTTGACGTCCCAAGACTCTGGAGCCGCCCATGATTGTTTCACAAGAACACCACCATGATGATGTGAGCGTAGGGAATTGTTGGAGCGGGCTGAAGTATTGGACATGGTTCGTTGCTTGTTCCCTGTTGAGAATGATGGCATGAAATGAGACCCTGAGGAAGAGTTAGAATGAGGATGAGAAGAGTTATTTCTGGATGTTTCTGGGGAAATGATCCCTGTCATATCGTTCAAATCATCCAGATCCAAGGTGACAACAGCGTCGTTGAACAAAGAGGTGATATTTGGGTCGTTGATGTCTAGATTCGTGGTCTTCATAGAATTGGAAACAGGATCATTATGGAAAGCATCGCCAGAAATAGAAGATTGGGCAGAATTCATTGGAATGGCTTGGAAAAGATGTTTATCAGAATTGAATAATCCCGTAGTGTCACGTGAGGATCTTGTGTTTAGATTCACAGGTGAAGAAGTTGAGGTTGGTGAAGTGTTAGAAGAAGAAGGCATCGCATTTCCAATGACACTGAGTTTACGGAACTGATCAAATCTAGTATTACCAGGCGCTGATGGTGATTGTTGGCCTCGTAAAGAAGCAGCATGAGAAACTGAAGCTATTGGTTTATTATTAGAAGAGGTGGAACTGTTTGTCGTTGATACGGAGTTAAATCTATCAGCGTGAGGTTCAAATTCTGTTGATTCAATGCTTGAATAATTGGATCTATCATTCATTCCATTCATGTTTGATTTAGAATTCAAATTCTTGTTACCAGCAGTAGCTGCTGCCTTTTTGTCGTTTATTGATCCTAAAAATTTCCCAAACAAAGATTTTTTAGTCTGTTGTTGACTTGGTTGTTGTTTATTCTTCAGTGGACGTGATAATGGTGGAATGATCTCTGTGACTGACTGTGCCCTATGGAATCCTTTATAATTCTTAGATACCCCATTTGAAGAAGAGACAGAGCCGACAGAGTCAGACCGAGTCATTGGTTGCTGATGATGTTCAAACATATCACCAAACCTATGAATTGAGCTTTGGACAACTGTTGAGTGATGTCTTTTCTGTTCTTCTCTTACAGGTGCTTCGCTGTAGTCTTCATTATGATGGAAACCCATAGGATCACTGCTTATAGATTGATGATAGCGATTTCCTGTTTCGGTATTGATACCACCAGTAGCTGTTGAGACTTTCCTAGACGTCAATGGCGACACATCTTCACTGCAATAGGACTCGCTAGAATCAATTGAACCCTTCTTGATATTCACATTATTAAGATCTTTTCGTGGTACGTCTTCATCTTCTGTAGGGGCGTATAATCTCCCTAGTCTTCCTAAAGACATGGTTATTGTTGTTGTGAAATGTGAATCAACTAAAAAGTCAAAACAAGTAAATTTTCAGTAAAGAAAAATATTAGTGAATTGAGTAGGGAGTATTTTAAATACTGAAATCAGACAACAGAGTTATAAATATTTGATATAGAATTGACACTTAAGAAACCAATATTTTTTAACAAATGTTAAAAGAAATAACTTAAATAAAGAAAGTCACTTCCTTTTGATGAAATACTTTTGCAGCCGAGGTGAAACGATAGAGCAAACTGCACCCGGCGCCACTCAGATTTTTTAAATTTTTTTTGGACTCTCGGTCACGTGCTGGATTGAATGATACACATAAAACAATTGTTCACGAAATAAAATAATATCTTATAAAATGATCTTTTGGAAACATAGCACACATTCAAGGGAAAAAAAAATGAAATGTTCTGGTTTACAAATACTTGAAAAAGCCGAAAAACAAGCAAAAAAAAAGATTTAAAAAAGTATTATGCCATCACCTGGAATCGAACCTGGGTTTGCTCGGCCACAACGAACTGTACTAACCACTATACTATGATGGCTTATTGCTTAGAGACAAATAGGATTATGCAACAGACTCTGCCGCATGTACTTTAGAAAAAGTCTTGTGTATTCCGAGGAACATTAAAAAAAAATCAAAAAGTCAGGTGCTAAAATAGATTCCCGGATTACTGGAGATGCAATATATGGGTTTAGGTTAGGAAATATTTCATTTAAAAGATCTTAAAATAAAAATCTGCTGACTGTGACTTCTCCTTAATTCATAAACCATGACAGAACTTACACTATCAAAACCCAACTCAACCTCAGACCAGGCTAATCCCCTATCAAAATTAGACTGCTCAAATATCACGGGAATCAAAGCTTACCCTTCAACAAATAAAATAACTAAACTTCATATTTATGACTTCGACAATACGATATTTCGTTCCCCCTGCCCAAATCCAAATTTACTCCATCCACATACGGTAAATATGATCCAGGATTCCAATATATCAGGAGGATGGTGGGGAAATCCCTTGACTTTGAAAAATGTTGGATTGGGTTGGCCACAGGAATCTAAGCGTTCCTGGGAAGGATTTTGGAATGATGATATTCTGGAATTGATTGAATTGTCTCAATCTGAATCAGATGTTTTGTGCATTATCATGACTGGAAGAAGAGCTGATTTATTCACCGAGCTGATTGAAGAACTTCTGGAGAACAAGACGGTTAAATTTGATGCTCTTATCTTGAAGAAAGATCTCACCGAGAATACATTTCGTTATAAAAGCCGTGTCCTTCAAGAAGTCTTGGAATATTACACGGGTATTGTGGATGTAACGATATATGACGATAGAAGGGCACAACTCACGGGATTCCAGAAATTTTTAAACGTTTACATCAGAGAAATTAGACCCGAGTTGGTTTACCATGTTGTTCCTGTGTTTCTAAAGAATTATTTTTTGGATCCTAAAATTGAAAGAGCATTAGTTGAAGATATGATCAATCAATATAATATGAAAGGTATGAATACAACGTTAACTTTGAAACAGAGTATTTTTTATACGGGTTACATCATCCCTCCTATTGAAAGATCACGATTATTAAAATTAGTGAAACATCAGTTTCCAGCTGTTTTCAACGAAGATACTTTACCAGAACAGAAAATATTATTGGACTTTGTTGTTATTTCCAAGCATATACTAATGAAAGTCAATGAAGATGAGCTCTTAAAGTTCCCCGAAATGAAATGGCAAATTACCAAAATTGGAAGTCTGGATGAATACAACTATGCGCTCAAAGTAGTTCCTTTGATTTTCACTGAATGTATGGGTGAGAATGAATTCATCTTACCCATCTCTACTAATTTAGAATCATGGGAATTACATACGAATAAATTCATGTTCATTGAAAATTATAAAAAGATTGATGATTGGCAAGATTGCCCTGATTTAGGTGAGCTTGGTATTTTTAACACTGAATTCGGTAAGATTTCAAGTTTCAAAATTAATAAAGGTGCTATTACTGGCAGTGCAGGTAATGGTAAAAAAAGAGGTCGGGGTAAGAATCTAAGATGATGAGATAATAGATTGTTATTCGTAATATATATATATATTTATAAAATATGGTTATCTCATGATCTATTTTGTGAAAGAGGAGTCCTTATATATATATATATTGAATTTTGAAATAATCGTAATAAATTATTGAAAAAAAAAATTAAAAAGAAAAAAAAAGGTTATGGACCAAATGTGTGTGTGTGTGTGTGTGTGTGTTTGGATCCTTATTGTGACGCGAAATCAATTTCCGTGAATCAAAAATTATAAGTCATGTTTACAATTTATGCCAGGATCTGCAATATTTAAAATAATGTCAAATATTTTTGAGTCGAAAAACACCAAACTAACGCCTAGCAACTAGATTTTAAATCGTTGTGTTCTTGTGTTTCTATTTTGAATCATACAATAACGACAGTGCCGGGATATTTGGTGTTTCCTTTTAAACCCCGCCCATTGATTGTATCATCCACCCACAGTCCCAAGAAGACATAGTTTTTTCTTTTTTTTTGTTTCCAATCATATGACGTCTATAATACCTCAAAAGCCGGCTTCATATTCTTCATTAAAACCTGGACAGCTTCTTCTCATCAGATCTCCATATTATCCAGATGAAGAACGTGAACTTTTGGTATTGGCTGCTCATACTTCCCATGTGACCCAACCGGAACTGAAACTAAAGTTAAAATATGATACCATCAGAACTGGACCTGTTCCAGTTTATGTGTTCTCTAATAACCAATTCAAATGGATCACGTTGCAGGATATATATGGCATTGTCACTAAAGAATACGCTTTAAGTCAACGGAGAGTTCTTAAACGTCTACGTGAAGTGCTACTTCAACTTCACCCATATCAAGCCCAACAGCTTCAATCTTTAGATTCCTTCTGTGGTATTGCTGAAAGAGCAGATGGAAAAAATATTTCGCTTTATGAAGCTTGGTTGCGTGAATCTGGCCAGTTAGATCCTGATGAGGTGTTTGAAGATACCACAGACTTTGGTGAGTGGTTAGATCCTTTGATGCGTTGTGTGGGTGTTGATGTTGATGATGATGAGTTTGATCTGTTGGAAATTCAACAGGAGAATGAAACTAAATTGTTGAAAAGTGGAATTTCTATTACCAACAAGAATCTAAAGGTTGTTTCTCCGCTCAAGATCAAACCTACTAAGTCTATAAGCGTGAGCTTGCCAACCCTTTTAACCAAGACGGATAAAAACCTACAAGTTATCTCCAAAAAGCCATCATTTCCAAACAATAAACCACAGAGCTATGATTGTTTAAAACCTGGTATGTTTCTTATCGTTAGAAAAGATCAGGATTTTCCTAGAATATGTCTTCTTATTCATGTATCTGAAACATCACAAGAAGCCCTATTAGAGAAGCTACAGAAAGGTCATGAAGTACCTTATCTACCTGTCCTGTTCCTTGACAAAAAGGAGTTCGGTTGGATTAATTTGAATGAGATAATTGAATGGCAGGTCACGGGATCTACAATCAAAAGTTTAATAGAACGCTCAGTATCTAAGAAGGAAACAGCTTTAACCAATTCGTTGAAGGACGCTTCAAAATTATTCACTGAATCCTTTGAGACCAAAAAATCACCAGTAGAGATCTTTTTAAGACAGAATGGCTTATTAGAACAAACTACTCCATACGTTCAATATGAGAACTGTGGTCTTTGGGCTGACGTGGTAATAAATGAATCCCTCACACAAAGGAAAATACAATGGATTATCGCTGAACAGAAAATTGAAATGGAACAATTACAAACAACTATGGATATCATCAGAGCCACTGAAATCAAGGAACAAACTTCTCAAGAACCAGCCACTGCTGTTGCAGCATCTTCAGATGATTCTGAATCAACCAATAATGTCGTAGTCAATGGTTCACCATCAAGTTCTGCTTTCAAAACTCACCCAATTTCAAATGAATCGACAGAAATGTTACCAGGTGCATCTCCAGTTCAATCTTCTGCGTCTATCCCATCTCAATCATTGCATACAGATGCTCCAACAATACGTACACACCAACGCCCATGTCAGAAGCTCAAACCAGGTACGTTAACCCTTATTGGCCCGCGAACACCAGCTATCACACTCCATCCAACACACTTGACTCCATTGCAACTCAATATCAAACGTCATAATGGGCGGATTCAGTGTGTTCCTTTGCTCACTTTAACTGAAAAAAAATCAATTGTCTGGAAGAATCCTTCAGAGCTTGAACTATTAACAAGAAAGGAGATCCAGAATTTCCACCAAAAAGATAAAAGTGTGCCTATTTGGAATCAGATGATTAGGTTGTACACTCGTGTTCAAAGAGCTGGGTGGTCTTTGTTACAACAAGTCCTGAGAGACGAGTCCTTGTTAAGTGATCACGAAACTTTTTCAGAGCATAGAAAGATCGATGATTGGTTAGAACTACTCGTCGAAAGAGCCTCAGATCCTGATCATAATCCTATTTCAAAAAGAGAAATGGTTTGGTTGGTTATGAGACAGGACATTGAAAGAAAGATCTTATCTGCTGAACCTGTAACTACACAAGAAATTGAAGAAGCTGAGAACTACGATTGGAAGAACGCCGAAGTATTTGATTCTGAACAAGAGATCGAAAATGAATCCAATGAGACTTTTAATGATTCAGAGCTAGTAAAATCCGAAACACCTGGGTTTGACAAACGTTTCCCTCATCGTAAACCGTTTGAGCGTTACATTGATGTTGTTCCAGGTACCCTTGTTGTGACTAAATATTTTGGGAAGCGTCCAACTCCATGTTTCGTGGTCAGTTGTGATGAACACTTGACGCATGATGCCTTAAAGGAAAAGATGAGAAGAAAGACACTTGGTCCTATCCCGGTTTTGTTCCTTGATGATCTAACATATACTTGGGCCTGGCTTAAGGATATCATGCTGTTGAGCAAAGAAGAATGTTATGAGAGTTATGATCCAAGTTCAAGAGCTGATGATTTGATGAAGGGATACAAGGAAGCCCAAGAGTTGTTTGAGGAATCTGAACAAACAGGTAAAAGTATTTTTGAAATTTTCCTACGTCGTGTTGATTTGTTAGAGGATGATGAAGAATATGTGCCTTATGATGATTTTGGCCAGTGGTTGAACGCTTTAAAGATGTGTGATTGGTTCAAGCCTTCCAACAAACAGTTAGCTGATTTGAAGGAAAAGCAAAGACGGGATGTTATACTTTTAGATGAACAGGATGAGGATTTTAAGTTGGAAGATCAAGATGATATAGGTGAGAATTTAACAAATAAAGACGATACTGAGAAGTCTCATCTCAAAAGAAAGGATCATCCTTCGAGCTCTGATAAGCGTTCTTCCAAGATATCAAAGAATATCAGTGACTACTTTACTCCAACAACAAGATCAACATCTGATCGCCCAAAAAGTGAGAAAGCTGAAGAATATGAAAAAGATTCCACTGTTGGTATTTATGAATTCTTCAATGATGTTAAGGGAGTTGACCAGAAGAAAAAGACATTTAAAAAGATTGTAAGGCCAACCGAAAAAGTCTTAGAATCAAACATTAAAAAAGCAAGAGCTGAAATTTACTTCTCGATTCTAGATGATAGCAAGACCGAACCTGCTTTATTATCAGACTACAAAACTGCACTCTATTCCCTTTATAAAGTTTATCAGTACACAACTAATGGATTTCTAACCATCGATCATTTAGCTTCGTCCAGAATCCATCTTTTATTGAAGGCACTAAGAGAATCAAGCCTTCCTTTAGGCGACTCGTCAGATCAGGAAGTTTATGAAACAATAAAACAAATCAGGGGGTTATCCTGGTTATTACTCACGATGTGGAGTGAGAAAGGGTGGCTCTCAGAGCTTTTAAAAAGGGCTATGGGTCAAGAAAAACTGAGTTAATATTTTGCATAAACAGTTTAAAATGGTGTGATACTGATTATCTATAACGAAGAATATCTTAGATACAGGCACTTTAGGCCATAAAAAGAAAAGAACAATTATTTGTGTATGGATACAACTATTTGGAAAACAAAAAGTTTTTTTTTCATTTAAAACTAATTTAATACATATTATTTTATTTATTTATTTTTTTCAGGTCTATCTTTAGTTCCATTTTAATATTTGAACATGAATTTGTGTTGAATGTTCCTTTAAAATACTACACAATATTTTTTTTTTTAATCACAAATCTCAGCCTTATGTGATATATAGTCAGATTCTCCACCCATAGGAACGGCAAGCTTAAACTGGCTGATCGGGCGGAAAGCATTAAAGAAATGTTCCGATTGGTAGAATTATAAACGCGTTCCGAGAAAATTACTTGACACAATCTGATCAACTACGGAACAAGGAAATTTATATTATATTAAATATTATTGAGAAAAGTTCAATAGAAAGAGGGGAATTTACTCATTCTGTGCTTGGTGAAAAGAACAAATATTTAATATTTTTTTTGAGAAGTTTTGTTATATATATATAGCGTTGTGGTTACCTTCAGAAAATAAATTCAAATTCACCCACATTCTTAACCTCATCCGGACATTTTTGTAAATTCAACATTGCTTCTCTCGGCTTTAAATCACGCTGGATTTTGGCCTTACAAAAATATATCAGGAATCCGACGGAACGGACAAGAAGCAACTTCTGCGGGATTCAATGTCACTTAATAACAGCTAGTAATTTGAAAGGGCTTTTAACGGAGCTGATAAAATGTAACCTGAAGAAGTAAAAATTTACAAGCTATTTAAAATTCTTCAACTATTACACATGTCCCCATATCATCAGACACATAGAGTTTTAATTTTTCATCATTTCATTTATATTCATTTCATCTCCTTTATTAGCTAAGGGTTCAACTTTTTTTTTTTTTTTTGAATTCATATATTATTAATATCAATTTTTCCAATCCCAGATTGATTCTCAATTTAACTGATCTGAGAGATACAAGATTTTGAAACTATCGATATCGAAGTCTCCACTGTTTTCATAATACCCATATCAACCAAAAAAATCATACACTTTATTTTTTCTCACGATCAAAATATACAATGCAAGACGATACTAATTACATAACACCCAATGAAGCAGCTTTAGCATGTGTCGCTACCTCCATGAAAAAGGCACGTCTTAAGTTAGATACCTTGATTATCAATTCCTTTGTGGGTGGTGTATTATTTTCAGCAGGGGGTATGTTGTCTTTAGCGGTACAGGCTGAAGGATTATCATCTATGGCAACTAATCCTTTGGCAGTTAGGTTTTTACAGGGTGTTGTTTTCCCTCTCGGGCTGTTCTACGTTATTATTCTTGGTGCTGAGCTGTTCAACTCTAACGTTATGTACCATACAGTTGGTGTTTGTCGTGGTGCTGTTTCTATTTTTGATATGATTATCAGTCTATCAGTCTCTTGGTTATTTAACCTCGCTGCTAATTTGTTTGTTTGTTATGTCGTTTGTAAAGTTGGTGCCACAACCACTAGTGAAGCTTACATTAAGGCTTCGATTGCCACTGCAGTTGAAAAGTGTGATTTCAGTTTCGCTGAGACTATGATCAAAGGTATCGCTGGTAACGTCTGTGTTTGTTTGGCGATTTATCTTCAGTTGCTTGCCAAACCGATCCACGTTAAGTTCTTGATGACTGCCTTGCCTGTTTTCACTTTTGTTTTTTGCGGATTCACCAACGTCATTGCTGATATGTATACGATTCCAATGGGTCTAATTAATGGCGCACCAGTGAGCGTTGGTCGTTATATCTGGAGAACTTTGATATCTGGTACCTTAGGTAACCTGCTTGGTGGTGTCATATTCGCTGTGGTAATTCCATTCTACTTGCACTTGGTCACAGTTGAGAGAGATCGTAAGCTATTGAACTTACCACAATTCGAAGTTAGAGATGAACAACCAGAATTGGAAATGGATTCGCGTGTTGTTCGTGTTCCTACTTCACGTATTGATATTGAAAACTCCACGGAAAGTGAAGATTCCAACTCCAGTTCTACTTACAACGATGACAAAGCAAGTGCTGCCCAATTCGAGCCTATTAGTTACAGACCACATTTCAATAAGAGCATTTCCCGCCTTAAGACCAATGCCTCATCTACTTTCAAGTCTATGAGATCTCCACCAGGTGTTTTCCCAGTCATGGGTATGGGCAAGCCATTATCTAGAGAACGTACCATTGCCAATGCCAATTCCAAAGCTGATGATTCTGATGGAGAGGTCGAAGCACCAGACACTCAGTCTGTTGCCACTGGTTTCCAATCCCGTTATGATGAAGAGGAGGAAGAGTTCGAGTCTCAAGGTGGTTACAATGTCAGAGAAAATAAGCTTGGGGAATCTTTGAAACGGGTCTTATCTAGAAAACCACATCATACTGAATCAGCAGATTTAGAATCCGGGTTACAATCATCTCAATCGCAACCACATACTCAAACTCGTTCCCAAAGTCCATATAATATGTTACACAAGACTCAAACAACAACAATTGCAGATCCATCACATTCGCATACACCAATCCATTTTTATCAGAATCGTCAATATTCTGGTGCAAACTTATTCAAGACCTTCACATCTTCATTGCATAAAAAGCAGCCAACCAATGCCACAGAATTGTACGACCAGTTATCCAAATTCAGCATTACCTCTAGAGCTGCTAATGCCTCTGATCCAATCGCAGGTATTGCAGGTCATCATTTGGAGAACTCCCATGTCTTGCATCGCCCTGATTTAAGATCATTGAGGGGTAATAGTTTAAATTCTATCACAAACTCTAGACGAGAAAGCCACGTTGGGGATGACACATCTGGTTCAAGAAGAGACTCTAGACGTGGTTCTTCTCGCAGAGAAGACTCAGAAAAACTTGAAGTCACAAGAGTTTTATCACAAATCGAATCTGCTCAAAACAGTGTGGAATCCGAAGATCATGATCCTTTAAATATAGATGATGTTGTTGGTCAAGGGGATGAACAAGGTAATGATTTCTCCAAAGAATCGTGCAGGTCAAATGAAACAGTGTCTGAAGACAATAACGATTTACCAAGTATTATCTCCAGTGTAAGTCTGATCAGTGATGACGAAGACGAAGAAGGACCTCGCTCGAATCGTCCATCTGTATAAGGAGAGGTTTTCGAGAGGTCACTTAAACATATTCTATTTATTTTTTTGCATGTCTGTTTATACAGACACATATATTACCATTTAATAATAAACATTTCTTTGCATATTATTTTGAAACATTTGGTAATTTTAACTGTAATTTTTTTTTAAAAAAAGGAAATAATGTTATTCGTTTATTAGAACCAAGCTAAACAACTTAGCTTATTAGAAACCATTATTTTCTGTCCTACAATTTTTGGCAGGGAGAGGACTATGTTATGTTCTGTTTGTGGAAGTAAAAAGCGCAGCGATCTTTTGAAATGTAAGGCGTCATCGATAAAAACTTCCACACAACGAAGGGACAAGCGACAAATTTTTCCAAAAACTGTCCCAAAAAAAACCATCGATTTCTCTATCAATTAACATTTTTAGCGTAATTGATAACATCATATATTTCACAAATATTTAGAAAATCTATTGTGTCAATCTCAAGGACCCTTTTTTTTTCTTCTTCTTCGTCTTCTTCATTGTTGTCATTTGTTCACCACCTGCCCCAAATAAATGTCCAGCATCACTTCTAAGAGATTTTTTTCTTCGTCTGTAACCATCTCCAACAAGTATGCCAAATATGTCCCAACTTCAGGAGCATATCCACAAGGTTATAAAGTGGGTGCTTTAAGATCTGGTGTCAAGAAAAACGGTAACTTAGATTTATCATTAATCGTCTCAGAATCCCCAGCCAACGCTGCTGCTGTCTTCACGACTAATAAATTCAAGGCTGCTCCAGTTCAACTCTCCTCTAAGATACTCAAGGAGAATCCAACAGGAATCAATGCCATTGTTATCAACTCTGGTTGTGCTAATGCAGTCACTGGTATTCAAGGTTTGAAAGACGCCAACAGCATTGTCGATGCTGTCGATTCTATTGTCACACCAGGTGCTTCTAAGCAATCTACATTATGTATGTCCACAGGTGTCATTGGTCAAACTTTAAATATGGATAAGATCTCACCAGCATTGCCAAAATTATATGCTGAAGAACTTGGTTCCACTCACGAACATTGGTTGACTTGTGCTAAGGGTATTATGACTACTGACACATTCCCAAAGCTTGTCTCTAAGCAAATTGAAATCAACGGGTTCAAATACACAATTGCTGGTCTTTCCAAAGGTGCCGGTATGATCTGTCCAAACATGGCTACTTTATTGGGTTTTTTTGTCACAGATGCTCCTATTGAACAAAAGGCTTTACAATCCATCTTATCTCATGCTGTTAACCGTTCTTTCAACTGTATCTCTGTCGATGGTGACATGTCCACTAACGATACTATTACTGCCCTTGCCAATGGTGCTGCTGGTGGTGAATTGATCACTGAACAAACTGTCAAATCTTATGAGGCTATTAAAGAAGCCATTACAGACTTTGCTCAAACTTTATCTCAATTAGTTGTTAGAGATGGGGAAGGTGCTACCAAGTTTGTCACAGTGAAGGTTAAGGATGCCTTGTCTTATGCTGATGGTCACAAGGTCGCTAAGACTATCTCCAACTCTCCTTTGGTTAAGACTGCTCTGTATGGTAAGGATGCTAATTGGGGTAGAATCTTATGTGCCATTGGTTACTCTGATGTAGAAGTTAATACTTCTAAAACGAACGTCTCCTTCGTTCCAACCGATGGTACTGAAGAATTGAAGTTGCTTGTTAATGGTGAACCAGAAGTTGTTGATGAAGAAAGAGCCTCTGAAATCTTGGCTTTGGAAGATTTGGAAATTAAGGTTGAATTAGGTACAGGTGGTGGTGTCGAAGTACACTACTGGACTTGTGATCTTTCTCATGAATATGTCACCATCAACGGTGATTACAGATCTTAAATATTCTTTTGCTTTCTCATTCAATTGATATAGAAATATATATATATATATATATATATAGAGTATATGTTTGAAATTAACTTAGATAAATAAAGTTTTGCATTTTTTTTTAAAAATATATATATATCCTGTATTCAAAATATATCAGCGTAAATATACATACATAAGTCCTTTATTATTTTATATTAAATTTAAACAAGTTTTCAATATCATCTGTTCTCACGATATTTCCATGTTGAAGTTCTGGAGGTATCTGATATATATTTTTGACCCTCAAAATATCGGATATAGGTTTTAGATCTTCTTCATGAATTGAAATGCCTTGCAAAAGCCATTCTTCATTAGGTTTGATTCCCAAATTTCTGGATTCGGTCTCTGTAAAAGTTCCAAAGATATCATACTCATCGATTTCCCCAATTCCAGGAGGTGGGAAGAAGTAGTTAATACCCACATGAACAACGAATGAGATAGCGTAGCCAATAAGAAACGAGATTCGGAACAATTCCACTGAAGCTTTAGGTATAGATTTTATACTGGGGTTCAAAGTAGCAACCCCAGTTATTCCTGGTACAAACCCACAAACCCAACTTAAGAAAGCTCTGAGATTCCAACCATGATAAAACCAATAGATGGAATTCTTGGAACCGCTGTAAAGATCAGATAGCTTGAGTTTACGACTTCTGACAATGAAATAGTCCGCTGTGAAAACACCAATCATTGGTCCAAAGAAACATCCATACGATCCAAGAACATTAAGGAAAATCAGCGCATTCTTCAGAATATTCCAAGGTTGAATGGCAATCGAGACGATCATGATAAATAAAGTTCCACGTCGAATGTTGAAATACCTAGGAGCAATAGCAACAAGATCGATTCCTCCACTTACACCATTATCTATCAAATTCAAACCAGCTGTTGAGATGAGAAACCCTAAAGATGAGAAAAACGCAGCACATCTGGATTTAGGTGAGTATTCATCATGAAGCCAACTAGCTATAAGAAATGGTGGGTTCCAAACATTCATATCATTACCTGGAAACGATTTCAAATTGGCAGAAGTGGCAAAGATAGCCATTAAAGGAACCACAGAAGAAAAGACGATGATGGAGAAACTTTGGCCCCATATTTGCACGCCTGGTCTTTTGGCAAATCTTGAGAAATCAGGCTGATTCGTTAGTCCAACGGCAAATGTATTGATCACTGCATTGATACCAAATACCATCTTCCATGCTATATCTGATTTTACCCATGTGTTTTTATGTTGAAAGGCCTTAAGGTCACCGATACCACGAGCATGAATAATAAGACCGATAGATGTACCAAATATCGCAATAAATGAACAAAAAGTGATGAACTTGAAAGGAAGATTGAAATTCTCTGGTGCAATGAATAGAATCGGTAGAGATAGGACATGATAGATAATCCATCCTATAAGTTCTTGAGTTTTTAAAGGTATATTTGGAGGCAATGTATCCTTCATAGTATTAAACCCAGGAAACACACTGGATAATAAAACAGCAATCAACAACCCACAGGTATAACTTTGGACACTGTACCAAACCATACATAGGACAATTCTCTGTAATAATGCCACATAACTTCCCCAGTAACCAAAAGTAAATCTGGAATAAATAGGAAATCCAACATGCCAAACAGATCCACCCCAACCATGTGATAAAGCTACAGCTGCGATGATAAATCTAGCAAGGACGATACACAACATCGATTGCCAGATATTCAAACCTATAATGATCAAAACAGTGGCTGTCTGCCATGTGGAGATGGATAAAGCTTGAATACTCCAGAATGAAAAGAAATCAAAACGACCCCAAGTTCGACGACTTGGTGGTAGACAAATAACGTCATAGTTAGACCATGTACTTGTAGGTGTATCGTTTTCACCGGGTACCACTTCCAGATGCCGTAGAAAGCTTTTTAGCATTAGAATTTGGATGAATCTTTAAGATTTTTTGGGGGAAGGGGGGGGGGGTATTTGTTGGTACTAAATCTTACACCTGGAGAATTGATAGGTGGACAGGTGGGGAGCAAGAAATGCAAATATATAATGCCTCCCCCTAAAATGAGTAGCTAGAGAGCAGAAGAATAAAACTAACAACAAGTACTAGATATTTTTTATTTTCCATTGAGCTGGATCGTGTTGTATATATATATATATATATATATTTTTTTTTTCCTTGTTTGCTTATATTAGGATAAGTTAAATAAAACTAACATACAGATCTCAAAAATTTAGTGTGGGTACGCCTTGCGAAAAAGAAACGACCAAAAATGTGCAGTTTCAAATGTTTTGATTTTATGGGTGCTCCTTTCAACGGATTTGGTTTCTACTTAGAAACAAGTTTAGTATCTTATATAGACATATGGATTTTTAATGTTATTGTTTTCTATATCACAGATAAATTTTTTTGGCTAAATCCACTTCTTTTATAGATCTCCTTTGTTCCATATATCCTTATATATATATATTGTTAAATAGCATATATAAAGTAAAAGTTAAACCTAATATATACACATATAACCTAGAAATAGTAACTAAAAATTAAGACATAAGCGACAAATAACACTTAAGTTCTTTACATATGGTTTTGTTCTTAATTTCTATAAACTGAACACTTTCCATGCATGTGTTTACGGCGAAAACGTTGCTGCACGTTTAATATATATATTTCATCCATCTATTTGACAGGAATGAGCTACAGATAGAATGTGCTTAAGGAATCCTTAACTATATAACCTTTTAAAAGTGTGTGTTTATAAGATCATCCTGTAAATATCACAACTTCACTAAGATCATACTACCAAAAAAAAAAAAAAAAAAAAAAAAAAAAGAAAAAAAAAATAAAAACAAAAAAATCCAGTTGTGTGGTAGAAAATATACATCTCAAGGGGGGAAAAAAGGGAAAAAGAGAAAATAAACAGAACCAATTCCATCTTCAATTACTAAAAGGGAAGGCACATCAACAGCATCAAGAAAATCATCACAAGAGTAATAAATAATCTCATTATCATTCCACTTTGAATCTATTAAAAAACCTTTTCGTCTTCTCTTTGCTCCTACACTTTTCGGTGTCAAGCCTTCCACTTATTGACAACTCAAGGTCAACGAAAACATTAATGAAAACCATGCTACCTAATAGCCTTAAACCTCCCATACGCTCAGCAAGAAAGAAATCTCATGCATGTGGTCCTTGTCGTCGTCTGAAAAGGAAATGTGATTTGCAAATCCCATGTGGAACTTGTTCTAAGGGCAAATCACCTAAAATTGAAGAATGTTTGAAATGTCCTGCTATTCCTTTAGACGACTTCAAAGAAAAAGCTTCTCCCAATGAGTCTTTTGTTCCTGTTTCCTCCAATAGTGAAATATCTTCTGTCTCAAATGTTTGTGCTGATGATAAAATTAATAATACTCAAGATGAAAATGTAAATAAAAGACAAAATAAGGACGATCAAATCAGTCATTTGAATAAAAAACCACATATCGAACTAGTTGGCTCGCAGTCAGTAACACCTGTTGCTTCACAAACAACATTTACTCCACAACAAGAATCTTTCCATCAGAATTCTACTTCTATCAATTTATATGATCAGCAATCGCAAATATATCAACATCAACTCGAACAACAATTTCATAATAACACGCAACCTAATAATCAACAACCACAGATCCAACTCAATCCTATGAACAATCCTATCCCAATGCCATATACACCTCAATCACAGTCACATACTTATGGTCCTATAACCAATGTTGAGGCAGCTTATGGTGGACCTTATAAGCCTCCACTCCCTCCAAGTTTCTCAGATTCTGGCCAACAACATTTTAACCAACACTTCCTTCACCCAGTACAGCAGCATCCACATCCCTTTCTACAAATTGGACATTTTATTGCCACACCCAGTCCGAATAAAGGTTATTCAACCTATCAACAACAACAACAACAACCTACCAAAATTGAACAATCTCTGGATCAAACTTCTAAGCCATTAGTTATACAACCATTGCCGATAGGTGGTTTTAATGGGTCTGTATCAACTTCAAACCTTCCAGTAGCAACAGGATTCACCACAGCTCAAAATGAAACTGAAGCAAGCGGCCTGCAAGTTCATAAAGTTCTTAATAAGACTGCAAGTGTTGACACTTCTGTATCAACACCTATATCTTCCCAGAAATCGAAACATCGCATGAAATTCAGTAAAGAAAGAAATGAAGGTCAAATATCACACAAGACTACTCTATCAAAATCAAAATTAAACGAGAGTACAAAAACAATAGATGATCGTACCAAGAAACGGTTCACTAACTTACTCCCTACAAAAATCCAAACTAAGATCATTGTTGATTTCTACTTACAGAATGTTGATTACATCTATCATCCTCTCCATCATCCATCTTTCCTTTCCGAATTAGATCAACTCTGGGAGAATAAGTCATCTGTGCATATTGGTTATCTTGCAGTTTTATTTATGGTCTTATCTCTAGCTTCAATACATTTGCCACATGGGTTAATAAACATAGATGCTGCTGAAGTGGAAAGATGTCAGAATATTTGGTTTGAATCAAGCCAAGAATGCTCAAGATTAAATGATCAGACTAGAGACGAAGGAAAGTTCAACGTTTACACTTTACAATTCTTCTCTTTGTCACAGTTGTATTTCTACGCCACGAAAAGAGTTGAGAAATTACACGATTTATTATCCAAAGCTGTGAAGGATGCATACGAAATGGGACTTCATAAGGATGATGCAACAAATCCCGATATGCTTGAGGTTGAAATGAAAAGAAGATTATGGTGGGATATTTGTGGCTGTGATTCTTTCTTCGCCTTAAGTTTAGGGAACAAACCGATGATCAATTCTTATGAATCAAAAGTACCATTTCCTGTTAATGCACCAGATGAAGATATCACCTCTGACTGGATCAAGGTTCGTTCCAGAGATATTCCGACTTATAACTCATTCAATATTTACAGGGCTCATATGATGAAGTTGTTCAATGGTGTCTTTGTTGATTCTCATGTTGAAAAGGCAGGGGTACTCGAGAAATATCCCCATTTGGAGTATGTCAAGGATAAGATCTTTAAGGGGTTGTTGGCTATCGACATTGAGCTTTGTGATACAGAGAACTCGTGGTTTTTCAAGTTGGACAAACATGGAAATATACCCTTTGTGAAGGATAATAGGATTCATTTCCAGCATCATATGTTGCATACTTGTATCTGTATTCACCGGTTCAGAATTTATCAAAATTATCTAAGTGACGATGTACCCATTGCTTGGGAGATAGGTAAAAGCTCAGCTTTGTCTCTTTTCAAGGTTTACCGAAAGTTAAGAGAGATTTATGATGTGAAAAATCCCTTATTTCTCTCACAGATACATCAAAGCTTTACGGGGTCCGTCATTCAAAGTATGTTGCTTCTTTTAACCCACAAACTCACTGATATTGAACAAATAGAATTATACAAAGATATCGACTTGATGCTTAGTGACCTTGACATCTTGAGTAACGATGTGTTCATTTTAAAACCAGAGGTTCTCAAGGAAAGTCTTGCTACTTTGAACGCTTTGAAGAAGAATCTTAGTAAAAATATGATAGAATTGGAAACCAATGAGAAAGATATCGTTTCTAATGTCTTTGGTGGCAGGAAAACCATTGATAGTTATTTTGAGAAGTGTACCGTGTCGTTCATCATTGATCAAAGTTCCACAAGTGTTGATTCAGAGAAATCCAAATTGGATACTGTCACTGCAACCACTTCTTCGCAAAGTCCTTCAACGCCACAAAGTGTTAACACCGGGATCAAATTCAAATGTAATGAACAATTAGGAATTCAAATCTCTGATGAAATGATTAGATTTTCGTTGCCTAAATTAGATCAACTGTTGTTGAGCAAGAAGGTTGAAGAATCTAGTAGAAACAACTCAGCTTCAAATGTAATCCTCAATCCTGTACCGAGTATGGGCTTTGATGGTATCGAATCTGAAAATGGGACAAAGGCTATATCTGATACTACTACTACTGCTGCTGCTGCTACTGCTGCTGCTACTACTACTACTGCTAATGCTATTACTGCTAATCCCATTACTGCTAATATTACTGGGACAATATCACAACCACCCACATCCCAAGTAGCATCGACCTCAGCTGCTCAAACCAACGGAATCACAGATGCAACTGAACCACATAGCTATTCCTTTCCAAGAATCAATACGGCCACCAATGGTGATCCAGATTCTTCAAATACGGCACTGATGAACTCTCAGAATGTTAATGGTGGTGTGATGGGTACTATCCTCAGTTTGACTGACTTCAACCTCAATGATAACATGTGGAAAGATTTCCAACAATCTGAATTAAATGAGCTGAATAATCTTTATCAAAATGAGTTTTCTGGGTTTAAGATTATTGATTGATGATTATGGAAAGGTTAAAGAAGCTAATTTTTTTTTTTAAATATTCCTTTATCAATACTAATAATAGAAGCCGAATCGTGAGGATCTGTTTGTCTACAGATCTTTAAACGCCTTGCTGGGTAAGAATGCTCAATTTTTCGGATGTCTTGGCCTTATTCAAAAACTCCTTACCACAACATCCACTTTCTATTCTGCATGGACATGTATAATCCTTGGAACAATTTTGTCCATAGTTTTCACCCACCTTCGCCATGAGATTTACGAACTGAGTCACCTAAGTCCAAAAACATCTTGAATTTATTCAATGTCCAAAAAAAAAAAAAAACTTTTCAAAAGAAGTAAAGCGATCATGAAATTTTAATGTTTAAAGAAAATGTATAAAAACTCTATTAGATCTTTTTCTACACTCGCTTCTGGTCTGAGTCGTTCAGTTTATTATCCGATCTAGATTTTTAATTTATTCAAGATATAAAAAAAAGATCTTCTTTAGGGAAAGGATCACCATCTTTTAAAGTTTACACAGATCCCTGTGGTATGTGATAATCTGTACGCATCATGCAAGTAGGGACAGGGGTTGGATTTCAGCAGATTATATTATCGGAACGATTAACCGAAGAAAAACGAAAGTGTACCAGCTCGAGGTGTATTAAATTTCTTTTCAATTGGTTATCTCTTATTATTTGTTCAAAAGTTCAGGAATTATTTGCTGAAAAAGAGTGTGTTGAATTTTGCTGTTGTTGTATTTATCAGAGTAATTACTACCCCGTTATTCAATTTTAACTTTAACCACGACCCTGAAAATATCCTTAGAAATTATGAACATGTGTTATTGTTACCAAGCATTCAACATAACTCACAAGGTACATTTAGTAGGTTTTGTACTTAAATTTTAAACCCCCTTTTTTATATATGGCTATTTTCTCTGCACCATACATAAATTTTTGAAATTATTTACCGCATTTAATTGATCTAAAATTATGAATAGTATACGGTTAACTAAATTTGTTTCATGATATAATTAGCTCAGATATATCAGCACATCACTGTATCATGATGATATGGGCCATGCTGCTGAAGAATATGTGTCAGAAATAATAGGGGAATTTGTAATCGTGGGGCATCGTGGAATGTTTATCCGGAGACGCATACACACACGTACGATATTCGGATTAATATGATCACTATCGGTTAAAAACAAGTCAAATAACGAATCACAACTTGAGGTAAGTTCCTTCCGTTTTATTTAAATCCTTTTAATTCGCATAATCGGATAAAAATTAAATTTCTTTCTTAAATTTGGCATATCCGGAGAGTCAATTGTCCATTCAGGTGAACAAAGAATATAGTAGAGCTCTGTAAAAGAATCGAATCTAATGTAGAGCTAGAAATCTCCTAATTAACAGTCATCAGTCAAACTAATAAGGCCTCAAATTGAATCTGAAATCCATCTAGTTCTTATACATCCGAGCTGTGTCTATATGTACCTAGACTTAAAAGGTCAAGAGTTGAGGTATCGATAAAGGCAAAAAATGTGAGGGTATGGGGTTTGGAGAGGAGCCAAGTATATCTCAGGCTGTGTTTTATAACTTGTAACTCACAGTTCTTAAGCGAGTGATAGTCTTTTCCTATACTCTAGTACAAAATGTATACACTCAATTACGAGCATTGAATGTATCTTTCGAGAACTTCTTGATATGCCTGATATGTTCTATTTTAAAATATGTTCAATCAGTTTCTCATTAACCATCGATATGGTTAAAATACAAATATAATATTTACTACAAAAGATCGGAAAATCTTTCAATTATAATTTATTTTCCGATTTTAGTTTTCTGATCGGCGGTCACGTGCTTTGTTGTTACCGTCATTAAATTTTGAGCTGTACCAAATTGACACATGCTTCGTACAACTCCTTGATAACAACACGCAGTAGTGCAACTACCATTCCCAAGTGGTACAACATATCCGCAGATCGGAATGGATATATAGAAGTAACTCAGATAAAACTAAAGGGGAAAAGTCGCAGGCACACCTGTTTATGCATCTTACAGTTACACCTTGTACTATTATTTGTTATTTTATTAATAAGACCACTTTAAAACTGATCAATCTTTGTGCTTTCCAATGTTTTTTTTTTTGTTTTTTTTTATGTTCTTTTTAAAATTTCCTCAAACTTTTGGTTACAACTTCCAAGATGCGGAAGCTTAAAATTCAACAATTACCGCAACTAACTGATCTGCAATTCAGCTGCAAAGTCATATCTCAAAAACTCTCGAGAAATATTTCCCCAAGTTACAGTTCACTACAGAAAACCTCCATAATCCTGCATATATTAACTGCCTGACGAAAACCACAACAAACCCCGATATGTTTTTTTCAGCACGGTCATGCATAGATCTGCGGAGTCTCACAGGTATGTGCCCATCTATCATGAACGTCTTTGGCGGGAAACCTTGAAAATTGACGAAGGAATTCGGTGAATTTTGCTTTGACTTGTTTAACAATTAGAATAAGTGCCGAATCCTGTCGATCATATTCGCTCAATAAACAATTAAACTACAGTACTGGTCTAAGGCTAAAGTTGTTGCTGCCTGATTTTCTGTGTGTACTAAACTTGCTCATGCTGTACATGTTGTGGGGCGTGTATGCAGTCAATTCTAAGGCTTTGTTGCTTGTATGTTTTTCTCACTTGCAAGAATAAACCGTTCTTGGTTAAATTAATTAATGAACTTAATTCCTATGCCAAGTAAGTGTATAAAACCTAGAGAAATTCCTCATTATAAAGGATTAGCGACTAAGGTGTTTTATATCAGGTAATTTTTTTTTGTGAGAATTTATATTACAACAGACATTTCTTTTCTAATACAGTTGAACGCAAACATAGTTGCTACCAACTCATATCCCTACAATAATTTAAGGAAGACTAATACACGGGGTCTATTATTTCAATTACAGACTCATTATAACAATATGTCAGATAATCAAAGTCAATTATCACAGAAGAAAAAGAAAAGAGTTTCAAAAGCTTGCGATTCATGTCGTAAGTCCAAGACCAAATGTGACGGTTCAAGACCTTGCACTCGTTGTCTTCAAGATAACAAAATCTGTACTTTTGCCAACAGGAAACGTTCTGCTTCGACTTTAACCAATTCTAGCTCCTCAGTTTCAAGCCGCAAGAGCAGTAGATCTTTTGATTCACTGAGCTCCAATTATATCGAATTGCTAGAAACAAGGATCAGTTTGCTTGTCCAGGGGTTCAATCAGATTTTGAAGAAGTGTGAATCTTCAGATCCGAAGGAAATTATTGCCTTCTGTAATAATAAGGAATTGAAAGAATTCGATTCTGGAAAGTTTGATATCAATAAGGTACTTTTGGAATTGACACCAAAGGAAAATATTGAAAACTTATCTAAGGCTAATGATGAGTATACAATTGAACAGATCGTTGATGTTACAAATAAAAACGACAAGGAGATCATTGAAAAGGATAAGAAGAAGGCTTTTTTGAGTGCTGGACCTATTGGCTCTATTGTCTTATCCGAAGATGAGGAGGAGGAAGAAAACAAAGAAACAAAAGAAAACCAATTCAATTCAAAATTGAGTTCTTACCCCATAACCTCAGGTATAATACATCAAACTTCCCCGAAATCTGGGAAATCTAAATTATCACCCAGTTCTACAAACCATGTTCACAAGCCACAACATCACAGATCTCTAAGTCATCCAAATAATTTAGAGCAACAAAAAAAGTTTTCAGGCATAAATAATACCAAAATAATTCCACAATTTCCCATAAATCAAGTATCTTCTTTCAATGCATCATCTCCTTACAGTCCTCCTTTTACATTTATGGACGATACAACTATTTATCCTTCTTCCAATTATTCTTCTACTTCTTTGGATTCGAAAGGATTACTGCTGAACCGACCAAACTTTAATATAAACTTCAATTTCAACAACAATAATAATAATAATAATAATAATAATAATAATAATAATAATAATAATAATAATAATAA